>WJFB01003253.1:0-14030 GCA_009870185.1 Pygmarrhopalites habei | reverse complement strand
CGACAGTGGGGATACGGGGATATGACAGTGGGGATACGGGGATACGACAGTGGGGATACGGGGATACGAAAGTGGAGATACGAAAGTGGGGATACGAGGATAAGGATACAAGTGGGGATAGTTTTAGACACACCCTAAAAAATTCTTCACTGTGTCACAGTCGCAATTATGCAACGTACGATACGCTGCATGCCAATTTTAAATAAATAGCAACATTCAATTCATATTGTCTTTATTAGCATGTTGAAAGCAGAACTCATCACTAATACTAATGAGACATTAGCCATGCAAACCGTTTCCACTTCGTACATTTTGTCCGCATTAACTTTGATTACACTCACAGTGATCACAAATTTATTAATTAAATACTTGCCAACTGCGCTAAGTCAACCATTACCCAACTCCGGGACAAATATAATTAATATCGACTTGATTGACATCCTACAACAATTAAATGACCAACTTAATTTTGTCAACTTTATTGAACATGAACCAATCTATGACTACGACGGAGACTTTGACCTACCCAAGCCCCCTTTCGTTTTAACCAGTTGGGATCGTCGTAATGTATTCCACGATGCTCAAATTGAGAGTAGAACAAGTAGATATAAATTAAAATTCTGTCTCATGACGTCATTGAAACATTTGAAAACGTACACAATCATCTTTTTGACTGGAGATAAGGCAGCACAAAAACTAACACCTGACCCGTGGACTGGAATGCCTCAAGGACCATTTTCTACAGAAATTTTCCACTGGTTCACCACATCATTTGGTATCCCTTCCCACCGTCGCTATAAAAATAAGCTCTGGACAATGGATTCTATTTCATTCAAACCACAACAAGTAATTTTAATCATTCGGACCCCTTCGGAATCGCATTTGGATTATATGTTGGAGGGTTTCAAGGGCTCACCTACCACATTTCAAGAGCTTAGAAGCAAAAGGAGCTTAAATTAAAATGCCCCTGCGTGTGTATTTCTAAGGTGTGTGTGCGGCAACGCAGAGTCCCATACAAAAGCAGGGGCATTTTGATTTAACCTCCTTTTGCTTCTAATTCTAAGGTGTGTGTGCGGCAACGCAGAGTCCCATACAAAAGCAGGGGCATTTTGATTTAAGCTCCTTTTGCTTCTAAGCTCTTCATTTGTCCTTTACATCCCAAGTCCACTGTACCCTGACACAATCCCATATGCAACAAATGGTAGGAGTGGAGACACACCATTCGAGGAGGTCAGGTTAAGGGATGATGCTTCTCTCCGTCAGAGGACAAGAATTTATGGCGGGATTTATGTCTGTCCTAATTGTAACACCTACTCTGGTAACAAATATTTTGAATTTAATTATTCAAAAGGTTTGGAGAGAAAATTATACTGTCATTCGATCATGATGAATGCGTTTGAGGACGCAACTGGACATGGTAAGAATATTGTATGGATATTTAAAGATATTCGTAGGAATATTGCACTAGTCCAAATCTCGGGAGTGTCTTTTGAAATGGCAAGTAAAAAATACAGCCAAGCCTCTTTCCATTGAGAGAGACCGAGTGATGTGGACGACTCAGCAGCCTTCACCATACTTTCAAGTTTAAATAGAACATTGGTTTTTGGAAATCAACTCTGGATGTACGGGTCAGACCAGAAAATTGAAAAACGTCATATCGATACAGATCCCAATTCTCAGGAACAATTTTACCAGACGGATTACAGTACGTCCTACAATTTCATCACATCCATTGGTGTTTACCAGGTAAGTAGGAAAGAGGAGATTTCTCTGCTCTTGTCGAATGCCACGAGATTCTAGACGAGATGGCATGATTCATGCCGCATGAATGTCGTCTTCAACTCGTCAGTTTTTTATTTACCCTGGCATTCTACCAGAATTTCAGTTGCCAAAATTTTAACAAAACTTTGTTATCCTTCGCACTAGGTTAACGCATCAATAGCTGTTTTTCTCTCACCATTTGACCTCACCGTGTGGCTATTTCTACTTTCCATAATCTACATCATATCCAAGCTGTTCACCGTTTTGAGTTGTAACAGAAATTTGAATGTAACATTCGACACGTTATATTCAACATTCCTCTGGGCAATCGCAATATTTCTCGACCAGTCAAGTGAAAACGTACGCTGGAAAAAGGTATCTTCAATAGCATGGAAATTGCATAGTATAATTTTTTCACTCCTCCTTTTTGCATTTATCCTGGGAAATTTTTACAAGGGAATTATCAAATCCGAGTATTTACACACTTACCCTTATCACACAAGTTTAGAAAGCATGGAAAGACTCCTATTGAACCATGACAATCTAACAATATTTTGGGTTAGACGGCTTTCATCTTGCGATGCAAGGGTTGGAAGTACAATTGGAGTCGAATATTTTGGATGCAATAGCAAAGGTGCAAAACATTTGGTGGTCTGTGATGCGTACCAAAATATTCGAACACAATTTTCCTCGTACGGCAACGTGTGCTCAGATCTCTGCCATCAAGAACATACATCGATAGGATTCGACGAAAAATGTTCTCACAAATTTTATATTTGTCAACGGTACATTGAACTGGATATCATATTTAAAAAACTTGAAAATGGTCAAATTGTATGCAATAATGTATTACCAGATATTGTGAGAGATGGGGCAAATGCGATAGCCATCATCGCACTATCACAATATTATGATCAGCATTGGGCGAAAGTTTTGAAAACTCTGAAGGGATCTGGTGGTCATGGAGTACAACGGAAACTTGGGGGGAATGGGAAAATTGAGGACAGTTTTATGAGACGACCCACGGGATTCTACTTTACAAGGTCAACTCGTCCTAGTCATGATACGTGGGTGACGAGGAGGATGCATGGATTGCTGACAAATGGGATTTACTAGTTTTGGAAGAAATGGGAGAAACTCTGGAGTTTGAATGAAGAAAAAATGAGTGGAGTTGAGATACATGTTGAAGAAGATGAAGTTCTATTCAAAGAGTGGACACTCAATGGTTCTGATATCCATCTGGTTTTTCAACTGTTTGCCATCCTCATTACATTCACCATGATTCAATTCACTTGTGAGGTTCTGTGGGGATTCATGTGCAGAGCAATGTTGGAATTTCAAAATTGAACTGCAGACCTGTCTCAAGCAGAATGGAGCTTTGATTTATTTTGGACGAATTCTTGGAGGTTGTACCGTAAATTTTTGAATTGAATTGTCTTGTGTTTGCGGTATGGTCTCTGCTCTTTCAATAAATAGGCGCATTATATAACATACATTTCACACAAAGGTTAAAAATTAAATTATAATTTGGAAAAAATTAGGTCGTTATATATTCCATCTTTTACTCATTCCTTAACAAAATTGTAAACTCTTAAGCATTTGTTTTCACACCGGTTGTTGTAGAGTTTTTCATTTTGATAGTTTACACAATCAATAGTTTTATACTTGCATCCCATATTACTATAATAAAAAATGTTCCACATCCTCTATCATCGAACACATTTCTAAGCTATGCGTGTCATGTAATGTGTAATGAGCAGTTTCATTTCATATACTTCTTTTATCTTAATTAAGTTCAAGTTGCATAACAGCAGAGATTACATTGGTTCGTAGGTCAAGTATAATTAGACAGGCCACTCTGTACTCGTAAATGTTGGGAATGTTGTACAATAATAATTTAGATATTAGCTGTCACACGGATAGGGTACTGTTTTTCCCAGACGGGACATGTCTACTTAACACAAAATATTCCTAATTTGAAGAGTCCAATTGAAGTTAAGTTTGTATTTTTAAAATCACAATACCTAATTAATTAACGCCATATATGTGTCTCCCAAGAGGAGACCATCCGGATTTGTGAGAATGTTTCTCCCGTAGTTAAGGGTATTTTTGATGGCTTGCTTAATTTTGAGTAGATGGTTCTCGAGTCTCACAAAAATATCCGGGTATTTCTTGAGAGTCTTAAGAGTCTTTTGATGAAAGATTGTTGAATTACTTCTAAAGATTGTATTGATTTAGTGATCCTGTTCGGTCTGACTAAGGCCGGCGAAGCAGGCATAAATTTTACTTTTCTTCCCCTCAAATTCGATTTGTATTAACTCGTTGAGTACTTTGTATTTGTATTCATTTTGCTTTTATTCAGTTGTCAGAAATTCCGTTCATTTTACACGTCACACTCGTATAATGATTTCCACGAATGGACAACGAACAAATACAAATTCATATGGGTCGGTAATCTTTGGGATCACTTTTTTCTCCTTCTTAAATTAGTGGGGATATGATAATTTTACACCACCACTAAATAGGGACTTACACTGCAACAACAATTAAAAACTGTACACAACTTTTGAATAATTAATACTAATAATATTAGTCTAATATGTATACAATTTGTGAAAAAATTTTCGTACTACGTAATGGGTTGTAAGGGTGTATGGCCATATCGACTTCTTGAATAAAATTGATTTGATAGAACTTTTGTGACAGGAGTCTTGTCACTTACAAATGTTGCATTACTGTATTTGGGAGACAAGATCGAAGAAGGGCCTTCCTTCATAGACAACGCACTCTCAAATTGAGAGTCTCAATGTGTTGTGATTTTTATGACGGAAAGTCCTTCTCCCGTCTTGTCTTCCATTTGTGTCACATCAATCTAATTTCCTCGATATGGAAATGCCCATAGATTCAACAGACTGTAATAATTACATTCAAACAACCCAAACTTACATCTTCACTAACCAACTTGAAAATCCGAAGCTGTCCGGTCAATCCGAACGTTTTCGTGCGTTCAAAAGAGGAGGAGGCAACTACAAGTATTTGTGAACGCCAAGTCAATAAAATTGAGGGCCTCCAAACCATCCAACAATTGGAAACTACCAACTTTCACTTGTAGTGGTCTCAACGATCGAATGACAGCGTGACTCACCACCGTGCATTCCAAGGACGACGACATGTTTCCCAGTAAACACCTTGTGGTTCTGTGCAATCTTCCAAAACTCCAGTATGTTGTGATACCAAATAGGATAGCCCAAAGAGATCCACATACACAGAAGATGGCAAAAGCTAAGCTACTTGAATGCACCAAATTCCCACGGATAATCAAACAATTGCAAAACACAGTGATAGCCACAAGAACCGTTTGGAGTGAAGGGAGAATGAGAGGATTCACCAATTCAAGACCAAGATTCAATTGGAGTGACATCTCCCGGTATAGCCTCAACTTTCCGTCCAGTCCACAATTTAATTGTTCCCTTAAAAAAGAAATAAAAAGTTGGGATCTTTGTAATATTCATGGCTACCGTCGTCTTGATTAGAATTTTAAGAATTTTTCATAAATATTTGGTAGTGATTACACATGAAGAAGGTTGACGACCAGCTGTAGACCGAGGAATGGAAGGATGTAAATTGGAATTCCAGCCAAGCAGACTCCAATCAGCATATTGTATGTGATCATGTCAATTCCATGACATATGAAGCGTTGAAGGAGTGAACACTGTGTCCGATCCCACTCATTGGCTCTATTCGTACAATATGGATAGGGAAGAACGATGACAGCTCCCGGGAAACTTGTCAAAAACCAAAACCCAATACCATAACTGAAAATAATGCAGGAAACAAAACATCCCAAATAAACTATCGACAATAGATGGAACTGTGGACATTCCTCCAGGGCAAATTTCCTTCTCGGGTAGTCCGCTAAATTCGCAATGAACAGAATATTTGCAAACAATAACAAATCACGGATTAGATCATCGAAAAGCATTACGTAATGAGAGTATTGTCTGTACTTGATATTTTTTGATGGAATTTCAAAAACTCATTCATGAAGAGATGACACGTATCCACTTTCGACGCAAAAGTGAAACTGTCGAGAAACCATAGGATACTCATAGCGAGAACACACAAGGCAAAGACTTGATCAACTGGCATTCCATTCCCACCCATTTCTTCCCAAAATTTCAAATTCACCATCAAAATGGATAGGTAGATGAATCGGATGGCTGTACAAATTGTGAGGAAATACCAAACAATTCTATGAACTTTGGATCCCTTGACAATCCTAACCATCTTTTTATTACATCTGTAAGGGACGAAGAGGACAGTGTTGAGTAGTGCTGCATAAATCCAAAGGATGACAGGGAAAGTGATGTGAGAACGGAGGAATTGAGACAGTGAGAAATTTTTACTTGTCAGTCTTTCAATTAGGCTAAGTAGCGTCCGAGTGGGATTTTTGAACTGGGTTCGAATTAATTTAGAGTAGTGGAGAATGGATGGAGAATAGTCAGGAGTGTAGAATCCGGGTGAGTAGTCAATTTCAAACATTTGGACTGGTCTTTCAATATTTAGTATTTTTTTCCTCAATCCTGGTATTAGAAGTGTGTCAACGGATTGGTCAGGATTCGAGTCAAATGACCTTTGATGACCATAATTGGCTTTCCATGACCTGATTGGTCTTGGTCTACGTACAATCCTCATGTTTCTTAGTGTAGGAAACTGTAGAAATCCAGATTTGATGCGTTTGTGTGCGTTACGTTTTTAAAAAAAAGTTGTCTTCAAAGTACAAACCCTTGCAATAGAAAAATGGTTCACAATTCTCGACTAGTGATCACAGTTCGACGATATGTTGGTTGATCCCAATTTTACGTACATCTTTCCGTGGGAGAGGAAGCATTGTATCTTTTCCGTTTAGAACCTTCATGGGCAAACTCGGACTCCTCATCATGGAAAAAGGAATCGGCCGAAGTGTAGGAAAGTGTACAAAACCGATCGGTTTTGATGGATTTCTTTGCATGATTGTTTAAAATTCTTGGTCTGCAAAGACAAAACAAAAATGGTTCCAAATTGTAGTTATCAGGGTTTCGAGTCCCGAAATTCTATTCCTTTCGTCCATTAGTTATGATTGAGTACAAGGAAGGAACGAAGAACTTTCCAATTTAGTGGATGGCTTCAGGGCAGGAACTTGCTCAAATGGCTGCTTGCAGGAATTTTCAGTTCCCTTTCAAACGATCACAATCCATCCTAACTACTTAATCACCTAATAAGTAGTTGGGAAGAATGGTGGGGGGGGGGGCACATACTTTCGGGCTCTTGAGGAAGAAATATATTAGGTAGCCTGTACTGAAGAAGCAAAGAGTTGGCAGAATTTGCATTTTTCTTGAAAAAAATTATTTGACCTCTGAGATTTTCTTTAAAACAGATAAGAAACTGGTACTCAATAAGCTACGGAGTAGGCATTATGTGTACATTATATAAATTGAATTGACTCAAATATGCAAAACTCTCGACGTTCAAATGGAGTCCACCATTGGTCTTCGGTTTGAGGCAAGCAAAGCTGCTCATTAAGATCTTTTTGGACTTCCATCCCTGTGTCGCGCATCAATGTTAACAAACGGAGAGAAAAATGATGTGAGGTGTAGAGGGAGTGCAATACATAGACACTCGACGTTATGCACTGTCAAAATGTATGGCTATACACATCTATAGTTCCATACCGAAGGACATACTCTTGTAGTCCCCGTTCAGAGGAGAGGTCGGGTCACTTCACTTCAGGAGTCCAATGCTTTTGCACGGTGGATACATTCTTATAGGAATTCCATATGAGTTTGATTATGTGAAGAGTGACAGTCCCTGGGCGCACATGATTTTGAGTTAATGCTTCAAATGTTAAAAATCAAATGCTACACCCTTCGATCCATCATATACCCACTGTTCAGATTTTTAAAAAATATTTAAATGCCTATTTATTTAACTTTAATGTTGCATCACTCCGCCCCACGAATTGTGTTTCTCACTTAAAAGCATTGAAAAGGTAACATACTTTCAATTCGAAAGGCAACTTATGCCCAACTATGCCATCGTACAACCTGGCTTCTAAAATTAACTTCTATCGTTCTGAATCACATATCAAAAATCCACCGATGGCATAGTTGGGCATAAACACAGAAATTTTACAAAATTTGGAAAATTCTGTAAAGTCTCCCATGCTGCCAAAGTTTTTCTCTCGTCATCGAGCAATTGCGCCAACCCCCTGCAGTTTGAATCCCCACGATGGCAGAAAAGACGAAGAGACTTTGACTGTCAAAGTTTGACAACTTTTCAAGATTGGACGATCTGACCCGGATTTACACATTGGTAAGTAACACAGGATAAATATTTACATATATTATTTACTCATTCGTGTGTGTGTATCATTTATTTTATTCATTTCAATATTTCTTTGTGTGTATGACAGTGTTAGCCGCAAAGAAATCTACTTTTCATCGTCACTCGAAATTGTGTGGACGGTCAAAAAATCCAGTCAAAAAAGTGTTCCTGACCTGACAGTCTCTCGTCCACCAGCAAATGTAGACGCTCAGAAGGGACAAATGACTGAGTCGAACACAGGAAGACTTTGTACTTTTTTCAAAATAATATTTTCAATGTTTTTTAAAAAATAAAATTTTGTCCTTTACAAATTGTATGCACACAATAATAATGAATCGTTTTAAAATTCAAATTATTATTATGTACGTGTTCTTTTCAATTGTCAAAGTTCTTGTATGTGCGTGTGTACCATGAAATGTGTAATGTCATACTGAAATCGTTTTCGCATTTCATCTGAACATTTGTGGAATCGATTTTAACAAGGGTGGAGTATCAACATTATGGTCAACTAAGTTAGGGCAAGCAAAATACTATTTTAAAAATCTTATTTTGCATCAGAAAAGGTAAAGTAGTTTTGATTTTAGAACATTTTTGTAGAGATTCGGCAACGCTGTATCTTTCTTTCGGAAACATTGCGGAAGCATTACAGGGAAAAAATTGGGAATATTCCGCGCGGGCACTTGGGACGCCTCACATAATCAAACTCATAGGATACCTACTTCTAAAGGACAAACTCTCACATGCACTCTGACCCGCCCCTCCTCATTCACACTACACTGTACGCAGTTGACCTCGCCTCCTTCACACACACAAAATGTGAAACTCGCACTTTCCTAACCTACAACACACATACACACATCCACTACCCTGCCCTATATTGTAAAACGTACAATAATTTTATTGCTATGATTCACATTTAAGTGCCAGAAAAGTTTTTGCATGGTACATTATTTATTCGCAGTGTAACACTGAAAGTACTTTTAGTCGTGTTTTGTGTTTTTGCAATAAATTGGCGAACAAATTAAATTATTTATTTCAATGTAAAAAGAGGAGTGGTACGGGCTGTACCGTGGAGCATATCATTTTTGTATTTCATCGTCATATGAGAAGGATCAAAGGATGTGGTAGACATTGTCGAAATTTCATTACTCACATCAACTGACAACAAGTGTAAATAATACTGACGAGATCAGTACCAAAATCTGGAAGGGTAATGTTGGTAGTCATGTCTTCCACGAGTTTTCCAACTTTTTATCCGGAGCCGGACAGGAACCACCACCTTTTGTCATTTACACACAAATGTCAAATATTTTACAGACAAAAAACAGTGTAAAGTCTAGTCACGTCAAAATATCCCATAGCCAATTATCAAATCTACTATTTCTCATTTTCTACGCAGTACAATGAAAAACCGCCCACACAAATGAGATTTGACATAGATTTGCTAATTCTTTATTAGACTTTGGACATTTTGACAAAGGGTCACTTTTGATGACACTGTAAATATCTAGAACAAATAGGATTGCCTTTGTCCATATCATTTGTCTTACCCTTCCATAAAGTGGCTGGACATCCCTGAAGTTTTCTCTCATGGGACCACCCAGTCCGTTCCGTTCTGCGTAAAACTCTTTCATCTGTACAAAAGTGGGTCAAAATGAAAGTTTCATTATGAAACAGAAACAGTTTAAAAGGAGACAACTGTTTTGAAAAAATTTCCTCGATGCTTTCGAGCAGTTCAAACCTGATGCTCTGAAATTTTTTGTGGACGTCGAAAAACTAGCCAATGCATCCCTTCGTTGCATGAATGATCAGCTCCATCAACAGGGGTTGTCAAGGAACCAGTGTAACTGTACACATCAAAAAAGTCTTCTGTTGGTTCGTAAAAATCTATGTCAGTTGGATTCAACATTTTGAAAATGTTGAGAGGACCCTCAACCTCAAGCATCCTCCCCGTGGCTTCTCGAACACTGACCATGTTTCTTGTGAAGGGGTCTAGTCCGTCATTGTGCTCTCCTGGTTCAATCTGTAGTTTTTAAAATGGGTTTTTTCGTATTAGAATTATTAATTGATTTATAGCAAAAATAAGCAGCCAAATAGTTTTGCTGTCTCAATTTCTTACCTCGTAAACAACACTGATAATTAACAACTCCCCTTCTATATTCGCACCAAGAGCTTGACTGATATTCCCATATATTGAATTGTAATGGACAAAATGGCACTCCAGTGGGTAATGGTACTGTTTGGAACCGTATGTGTGTTCCGAGTCGAAATGACAATGAACTTGGGCAAAAGTGTAAGTGAGGTCAGGGAATAGATTTGTCCGGATCAACATGGATGAAGTTAAATCCCGGGAGATGGATATTTGAACTAGAAACATAGGGAAATTGAAAATTAAATACTTCTCATTAATTCAATTCATATTTAATTACACAATAGGGACTCTTTGGGGTAAATACGGCGATATGTCAAAATCCCGTAAACAATAATTCAAGTTGAATAATAATAAAATTATTCAATGCTACATAATCTCATTTGGAATCGTTATTTGGACGTTTTCCTGACGTGAAAAAAAAACTCTTGCACTAAAAATGTTTACGACAAATGCACGTACTTGAATGACCATTGTTAACTATAAATCCAGAGGCAGCTCCACGTCTGTAGGCATGATTGAAAGAGATGGCTGCATTTGGTAGACCCCATATCCTCTCAAAATTCACATTTATATTGATGGGTGACTGTTGTCGACCATTTCGACAAGATGGACCCCATTCCGGTGACAATGGACCTAAATTTATTTTCCCAAAAGTTGTTATTTATTTCCAGCCACTTTTCTTTCTCTCTCTCTCTAATCAAGAAAACTAGGTACACTCTTAAAATAGAAGGAAAAATGTTGGGTGGAAAGTGGATACTCCAGGAAATGAGGGAAAGTTTCCCTTCAGCAGGTAAAAATTCTCCACGGGAAAAGTAGGAAACTCCTTTCCCCGGAGGAGTCCAAAAGTTCCCAAGAACGGAAAATATCCCGAGATGCAGGGAAAATTCCACTCTTCCCCCCAATTTTTACCTTCTTCCGGGGAAAATGACTTTAGCTTCTCCTCAAGTTTCCCGTATAAGTTCCACTCCTCCGGCCAAAATTTTACCCTTTTCCAGGGAAAACTTTCCCTTCTGTTCTAAAAGTATAGGTCACGTGGTTCATGGCTTATTTAAAACACAGTAAATTATTACATACCACATTCCAGATTATTCCTCTCGTAGCAGAATGCTGCAAAATATTGTGTGCACAAAAGAAAAGGAGTTATTAATTATTTATTTGTGTACACAAAATGTGTACATATTTGTGTACACAGTAATTTGAAACTACATTATCAGCTACAAATTAGTTTGGACTGGATTATTTTCTTACAAGATGCCTGACCATCAGCCACACCACTAAGAAAGACGAGATGGATGATTCCAAAGATGAGAAATGAAAATGGAAGTTTAATCTGACCCATTTTGATCGCCCTGCTGTATTGTAAAGATGTATGTACAAAGTCCGGCTCCATCAATCTGACAGGATTGTGTTGAAAGGATGGGCCATATCGGAGGAGAAGGACAATCTTCTTTGAATACACAGTGTGAAATTTGTGTACAAAGCATGAAATTATGTGGATGACTTCACATGGATGATTCAACGTTACTCCTTTTCCTTTCGATTTTATCGTTTATTCAAGGCTAGGACTGGTAACCGCAGACATTTACTAAATGTCATTTAGACATCCGTCATTGTTTTTCCTTACAATCCCTCAAACAATCACAAAATAAACTCGACTCCCTCACACACATGAGGAGGACCACGTGAATCATGTGACATGAGACTGTTCAAATTTGTTTGTCTCTAGGTATAGCCCTCAGCCACAACTACATAGAACGTACATGGCACTGCTATGATAGCAGAAGGAGGAGGAGGAGAAAAGAGGAGACCGCATGTTGGAACGAAAGTTGAGTTCATTTGAACAAAAATCCAAGGGGAGGAATTCCAAGTTATTTAAAACACACGCTTCATTGTTCAACGATTGTTGAGATCTTTGATAATGGTTGACATTGGATCCAATATCCGTATTCCAACCGGAACCCACATCATGTAAGTTACATGTGACTTCATACGTGGTTACCACAGTAATGGGATAGCAGGAAATTACTTTGTAATTGCTAAAATTGTGGCAGAACGTTTTACAACTCTCCTTCGAATTCGCGTGTGGACAATTAATTTTCAAATGTTTAAAACGTGGATTTTTTATGTAGACTCATTCCATGCAATTTGACTTCTTTGACTGAGTGTGTCAAAATGAAACAAAATTCATAACGGTTGAACCAAATGACGGGTCAGTAGTTTCAGACTTAGGGCTATCCAACGGGGCAGTGCTCCTATCGGGACGGGATTTGGTATGAGGGGAGATAAGCGCAAAAAAGGCTGGCCCGTCCGGATTCGACCCGATCCCGCTGGGTCTGAAATCAGTTTATTAGGTAGGGAAAGCACGAGTTTTGACTTGAAAATATCACACTGCTTTAAGCTATATGAGTGCAGATCCTTATTTTAAATGCTCGCAAGTGCTCGTGTGTGTTTTGGCCGCCACATAATTATTTTGAAAATTTTAAATTGAAATGAAATGGTGTTATGATTCAGTTGGCGGGAAATGGCATCGTAGTTTCTATGGTTCGTTTGGTTAATTAATACACACCTACACAGTAGGTCCAACAGCCAAAGAGATTTCAACACCTAAATTGAGTGACATTGAGTACAACTGAGTAACATAACTAAATTGATTCAATTTATTCAAGAAGTTGAGATGGTCTTGGAACTCATGTACTGATGTAATGATATGATAGTATTGAAATACATATGGTGACATGCATAAAATCAAACAACATATTTTGTTAAGATCATGAGCATTAATGATCCTTACCGAGTGTGAAAACAAAACCAAGAGTAATATAATGAGTTCAGAGACCTCTAACTGACTTTCTACACCCCTCCAAATCCCAATGTTCCAAATTTGCAAAGAATTTCTAAATTTTTCAGAAGAGTCTTCTCACTGATGTTGGGAGACAAGGTCATTTCAAGGGAACAGGCATGGACAGTGAATTCAAGACCATGACGTACAACCAACTTGAGGGGAGTGTCCGGTAAACGATACCATCCTGACCAGCTGCATAGGAGCTTTCTCACGTCTGGGTCTGAAAAATACAAAAAATTGAAAATGTTCGGTAAATAGTCACAGTATATCGTTGGCCTGCAGGCAATATTACCAATTTACCACTGACGCGGCATGCCCTAAGGGACCATCCATAAATGAGGTCAGGCCAAGTTCTGACCGCCACACCCGTACATATCAGGTTTTTCCATATGTACATCCATGCATAAAATATTGGGATGTCATTTTTGGCTTACTCTCCCTACCCCTGAGCACGTCATTTATAGATGGGTCCTTACCATAGAATCGGGGGCTCACATTCATGCTACGTCAGGGGCCAACTGCAGATAGGTGATTTTGCCTACAAGCGGACGATATAGTTTACCGAAAACGTACATATAATGTCGGAACAAATGAACAATATACCTTAAGAATTGTTGACAAAGTTTCCAATAATATGTTTGACCCTCCCAAAATTTCTTTCACCAACTATTTGGCGCAAGAACACATCCTTGGGAATCAACAAACTGGATGCTTGTGGAAACAGAGCGTCAATGAGTATCGGTCTGCCATCGATGAAATTGGTGAGTCCAATTTCCCTCATAACTGATTTTATGGAATCAAGTTGCAGTTGTCGTTTTTTATGACATTGAAATGGACAATTTTGGACTGGATCTCCATTTTGTTGGTTTCCACAAAATCTTCAGTCCACCCTGATTCAGCAACCACTTCCAC
>WJFB01003252.1:0-14039 GCA_009870185.1 Pygmarrhopalites habei | reverse complement strand
CTATTAAAAATTTGGCTGTGCACTTGAGAAATAAAAATGCATTAATTTGAAATGTTTTCTAGAGTTGTATCTAATATTGACTGATTTTATATAAATCTCATTTTTATTCAAAAAAAAGTTTGTTCACCTAATCACTAACTACATAAGTAGTAGTATAAATTAGGGATTTGTTACGAAATCTGGCGATAGCTTAATTATACGACTACTGTGCATGAAGACTTTCCCATCTTGAAGCTGAAATTTTATCAAATACATGTGAATCAGGAGATTGTGAAGAATCCTCAGATCTCATGTAATATTTTTGATACTAAGAAAAGTCTTTGATTGAGTTACAAAATATTGTAGATTTACGTTGTCTCAGGTCGAGAGGTTGTAGGGAATAATTCTTTAAATGCATCTGCCATCACAGAATTTCCTTGAAAGTACAGCTCAATGACTTGAATCACGTCACTTTCCTTCAACTTGTCCATTTCACGAAGGGACCGTAATTTTTGAAGTACTTTAGCTTTTAATTGTGGACACTTGGCAGTGAAGTTCTAAAGAATAAAGTAAACATTAGATTTAAAAAACAGCAGATATTAAGATATTTATCATAAGACACTGTCTTAAAGAAGTGAAGGAAATGTAAGTTACCCCGAGCAAGTATAGGAACCGAATTTGGGCCTGGCACTGGGAATTATCTTTGAAGAAATTATCCATAAAGAAATTGTACGTCTCTAGAGACTCAGGTTCTATCATTGAGACAAAGTCGAGCAGTAACTCCGGAAAGTCCTTCAAAACGTCCCCAACCTATATTTAATAAATGACGAAGCAATCAGATGTTTTTCTGTTTCCAAAGATTAAATATGAATTTGTGTAACGTAAAAGCTAATTACTTTAGCAAAGAGTTCTTCTTCAGGTCCCTTCTTATCCCCAAAGTCAACAAAGATTTGAACAATATTTTGGTACAAAACAGGATCAACTGTGTGTTGTAACTTGAGCCAAAATTCTTCTGCGAACGCTATTAAAGTAAAAATAAAAGACAAACTCTGACAAAACGGCAAAAAATATTTGTTTGAAGGAAATTTAATAAATTATGTTGATTATACCCGTTTGAATTTGTTCAATGTCAACTTCAGGGTCAGTATCATCCAAAAGTTTCTGCATCTCTGTCTTATTACATTTTGTTCTCTTTTTAGCATTCGACCCGGGGCTCTCCTTTATTTTCCTCGTCTTCTTTGATGTGAATGTTTCCGTCTTTCTTTCAGATTTTGTAGTAGGTTCAGATGAAAACGCCATGGGAGGACAAGGTGGACAATCTTCAGCTTTATCCTGTGTCAACCTTATAGGGTGAATCCTCTTTCTCTGTCGATCTGGATTATCAATTTCACCAGTCCCTTTGTCACTCTTTGATCCATCACTACTGATTTGTTGTCCAGCGTCTTTCCCAGATTTTTCTTCACTTCCGGAAGTAGTAGTCTTTTGTTGCTGATATGTTCTTCCAATATTATTATCACTCATATTCTTTGGTTCTTCATTGGTAGTGTCATGGTCAGTAGATGTATCACTAAGTGGCCTTTTATTCTCATCATTAACATATTTTATTGGTGAACTAATTGGTTGAGAGGAAAGGGGACGTTGAAAATACTGACTAAGAGGCTGAGGATAATTTGAATCTTCATTGGTATGATCTGAATTACTTTCATGAATTGGAGCTTCAGTAATGCCATGACTCTGATCAATCTCCTCTACATCACTCTGATGTGGTGGGTAGTCTGCTTCACTCTGTCCATTATTTTCCAACCCTCTCTCTATTGATGCAGCAATTTCAGCGAAGGATTTCCGTTGGTAAATCCACGTCCGAGCTGAATGATCTTCTCTACTTTTTTTTTCTTGCAATGGTAAGAGAGCCGTGTTTAGAGTAGATGATGATCCTGTTTGAGAAATGTTTCTCTTTAAAGGGAAATCCAAGGAATGGGCATCTAAAGAAGGCATGGAAAACGGTATGCCTAATGGGAGAACGATCATATTATTATTGTCTGGCATATCAAGTTTACTAGGGGTATCAGAGGTCAACGTAGTCTTGCTATTGTTTTTATCTCCAATCTGATTTGAAACTGGTTTATGCTTGGACGGAGAATAAAATTTGGGAATGAGAACATAAGCTGCAGGTTCACCTTGCATGTTCAAAATTGGGATTCTTTCCGTCTCTACAAAATCATGTTGTTGTTTTGTAATACTGGTACTTTTTTCGGGAGGAGAAGAAAATTCATTCAAGGAATAATTTGTAGAATTTTGGGATAATCGTGTCTTATTCTTGACTGGTTTAGACTTTGGTGTTTTTCGTTCCTTGCCTGACTCCTTTGTTGTTGTTGTTGTTGACTTTTTAGGATTTTTGCTTGACAGGGTTTCCCCTTCATTTCTCATTGAGATTTTAAAAAACTCTTTAAAGATTACTTCATCTCTAAGTGCTTTCAATAACGTACACCAAATCGAGGACAAGTTTGAATGTTGATTTGGTGGAGTGGCTTCCAATTCAAGTAAACCAAGGGTCCAGTTAGCAATTGGGGAAGGTGGAAGAGTTTTATTGTCCAAATACTTTTTTAGATTACAATTTATCGTCGAATTTTCTTTGATGCCAGCCTTCCGAGCATTTTTAATTCGATGGAAAATTTGGTTGGTGGGACGGCCGGGGAGAAGACAACTGTTGATGAGTTCAGCCTTGTCTTGTAACTTTAAAGATCCATATTTTTCATTGTCCATCTCATGTAGTCCAATCACAATGAGTGCATCTTCATTCACAGTAAAATTAACTTTGTAATCTGACCCAAGGTTGGAACACGTTGGGAGTAATTCAGAGTACATAAACACTGGACTTTCACAAACCACTTTAACAATGCTACGTGGAAATAACTTTCCATCCTCTCCGTCCTTATTTTCATTCATATACCTCTCTTCAAGAATTTTCTTTCTACACATCAAAAATGGAGTAAAGACAAAATATTACTTATTTTTAATAAAGATGACGGTTTGAGGATCATGTTAACTATTATTGCATATATTCCTACATAGACTTACTTGATTGGAGATTTTGTGACACTAGTTGGCCAGGAATTAATCAAATCTTTAGAATGACTCATATTTTTCACAGAAAATATTGACTTGGGACCATTAGAAGTAGCAGCGTCATCCAGTTCAACCTTTGAAATAACAAGAACACACAAATGAATTTCTCTCCATAGATGACTACAGATAATAAAAATATTATAATAATGTGAACTTACAATCATTGCTTTACTTTCCTTTGCCAATTTTTTCACAGATTCACCGGTACATGTGGCTGTCAAAACATAAGTTTGACAGAGTAATTGGATGTGTTGTTGGATTTGATATTGAATTATTCCCACAACTCTATTAGTAAATAATGGAGGTTCAACTTCCTCTTGTTGTCGTTGTTCAATTAATTGATAAGAATTTGATGCATCGTCGTCTTGAAAAGCTTGTACAGCTTGATCCTGTTTCGTCACATAAGACTCATCAAACACTTCTGAAAGTAACTCTGACAGTTCTTTTTTAGAAATTTTGACAGCCGGATCCCGTCTCAATTCTTCACTATCATGATCATCTTCCTCTGGATTATACTCTGGATCAGCTTCATCATCATCATTGATGTCCGAAACACTATTATTGGTTTGAGGGGGGTCCTTGAGGAACTCATTTAGAAATGTCAAGTAGTCTGTGTCATCACACCATTCATGATCAGAGTCTGAATCCGCTGCTCCGTCACTCTCCGAGGAAACATCATTATTTACTTTTTTCCTCTTTCTTTTCCGCTCCCCTCCAACCATTGTCCTTATTGTACGCAGTTTGAGACCTGGGAATAGATACATCATAGTATTTTTTAAAAATATAATTCGAAAAGGAAACGTACACTGTTAATTTAATTCTTACCGTTTGAACCCGAATTTCCTTCACTATCTTCACAACTTGTTACACCGAAGAAATGAGGTTCGTACTATTGCTAATTGATTTAAACTTAAACAACTCAGTCTCTAGAATTAAAAATCTGACAGGAAACAGTCACAGAAAGTAGCACTAGTTAATTGTTCTAATTGCAATTAAAGTCAAAGTTAAAATTGAACAAAAAAATCGTATTTGAATCGAGACTTTGGTGCAGGATCAAGGATAGCCTGTAAACAAGAAAATCTGCTACTGTGCGATATGGCGAATGAAATTTTAAAAATAAAAACGTTAAACGTTTGACTTGAAAACAAGTGCTCAAATGAGTAATGTAATAAAATATTAAGCAATATTTCGTTTCTTTTCGATATACGACAGTCGTCCGACCTTATTTCATGGACCAAGCTCGGTCGGTCAGTAATGGACGACGAGATATTTCAATATCACTAGATATGCTCTGGGTAAGAATGTCTTTGGATATTTTACTATTGTGTACTAAATGGACATGAGCGGATTGATACTATATAGTATCGAATTGTCTATATAGACATTTCGAGGTTTGATTTTGCAAAAGCTACAGAAGTAAATTCATAAGGCAGAACGTTTGACTTGGACGCCACTTGTCTATTCTTGCGGTCACAAAATACATAAATATATTGGAAATTTCAACTTGCAAATGACAGGAACGGCGTCGAAGTCCAGTGGCGTAGTCTCTGTGTTCTTAATTTGTAGGTCAAAGAAAGAAAGCAATCACTTGATAAATTGAACCAACTCCCGATTGCCTACAAAGTACTTTGCCAGTGTTCTCTGTTTAGTATAGAAGATCCATATGAAAGTTAGGTATACATAATGTATTTGAAAACTTTAGGTGAGACAAGGTCTCGTCATGGTCCACCAGCTTCTCGTCTACATCAAGTATGAATACCTATACTTTTCTCCTGTCTAGATTAAATAAGCTTATAAAACAAACAGGACATTCAATTTTGTTGTTTTGTAGCGAACTGTCAGTCGAATTGACCGCAGAGGATGAGGTACCACAACCCTTACTTTCCAGAGTCAATGATACTTTTCCTCATCAAATGTGATTAATTCAAAATAGTCTCATATCCCAAGGTTTGTGACAGTTGTACAGCAAGTTTCAAACGGATTCTGGAAGAATTGAAGGAGACTGTCCGGGACAATGCCACTTTCCTCGTCTATGTAAATTTTTAAACCGTCATAGATATTTTGTAAAAGAAAATTCAGTAAAATTGAATCTTTTGCAGCCAAAATTCATAGAATTGGCAGAGTCCTGGAGAAAATTACAAGAATCTGTGGTTTTTTTGGGTGAGTCAAGTACTAAATAATTGCACTGTAATAATTAAAATGGCCTTGTTGTGACTGAATCCCGACAATATACTATTAACCCCATAGATACTCTGATCGAATTGGTGAAAGCACTACTGGAGTACAGTGAAAACGATTTGTGAGTGACCTTCCATTGAACGTTCTTTTTCAAAATGGAAACTTGGAAAGAGGGAGATGTGAAAAATTAATGTGTTGTTTTTTTGTAATGAATTAGACAGGAAGTGGATCCACTGGCTAAACAATTATCAAGGTGAGTTGGATGAGGTTTTTGTCATCGCATTTCACTGTCTTTGACAATAATCAGTGTAAATATTTATAAATTGTCCAGTTCGTTGAGGATTCCGAATGAAAATCAGTTTTTTGATTTCCCAACGGAGGAAGTGTCCAATGACAGTTTTGTACTCGCAACCAAGGTCAATTTTACACCAGACTCTGACCCACTCTCGATGATGGTATGTTATGTATTAAATTCTTTATTCAAACACCAGCTTGAAGAGAAATAAGTAATCGTAGTAAAATGTTCTCTTTGTGATTGAGATAGTACTCTGGATTTTGTGTCTGGTCCTTAGTCAAGGGATTAGGTTTAGTACTCCTAGCAAATCCAAATTTGGGAGTATTTGTTTGGCGAGACCAAGAATTTTTACTAGCCACTGCTGAAGGAGCAGAGGTATTTTATTTTACCACAAAAATGGATAGTGGTTCTTCTCTTTCAAGCCAATTTAACAGTAATCCGTTGTCTGATTTCAGGACTTTCGCCGTGACCCTGACCTGTATGCTTTGTAACACACTATTTTTTATCATTGCTTTTGGTTAAATAACGAAAGAAGGATTCTCTGACATTTGTAAAATAATATAGTTGAATGTGTTATTCATGAAGGTACCTTTACAAGGCCATTTTCATTGCTCGGTAGGTATTTAATTAATGAAGATTTGTTGAATCTCCTTATAAATATCTTGCCACTGGCTCTAACATTCTATCACTACTCATTTATTTTTTCAGTCGTTGGCCTGAATTAATTTTCCTCCTGAAATTAGAGCATGACGTGTACAATCCGGAGACGAGAGCCGAGTTAGTCCATTATTGAATTATAAAATGTAACTTGGATAATTGGATTTGTTGTGTACTCATGTGATTTTTATTTCAGTGCTGACAGACCCCAGACATCCCTTGCAGCTCGGATTGGCCGGTAAGTAATTTATTTATGTTTCATAAATTAATACATTTTGACGATGATCTGAATGTGTGTAGCGAATCTGGAGTACAGACTGAAATTCACCCGATAGAATCGAATCTGATCCAAGGGTACACTTGGAATGAATGGGAGTATCGTCGAAGAGCACTCATGCTGGTAAAAACTTGAGCAGATTACTCTAAGTTTTTGGTAAAATAAATTGTAAATTTATTGTGAATATTTCTTCCCCAGTCCACATTGTACAAGTGTAGAACACGGTCCAGTCAAACGACTGTCCAGTACTTGAAGAAACACACTGGCATTCAAACATATCCACTGAAAAATACCCGAATGCAGACGATGGAGAGTAAAGCTTCTGAAATCCCAACTCATGGGTAAGTTTATGAACATTTACGAAATATCCTGACGTTATCATCTTACTAACACACCACTCAATTTTTTAGATATTACTTCTACGGCCTAAGGGGCTATCACAAGTACCCTCCACACGTGGTGGAATTAAGGAGAGACTGTGCATTATGTTTGAGACGTTTTGTCCCACCTGAGAAGAGTCAAGAAGAAACTGCCCTGTTTTTGAACCATAATCCGACCACAATTTTACAACCTTTCTGAGGAAAATGAAACATAATAAATGAAGATTAGTCATTTCAATTTATTTGTCCGTTGCCTTTATACAGAAAAATAATAATCCCTTTACTCTACTGTGCATAGATGTTGAACAACTCTAAAGATCAATTATCCAATACAATTCGTAAAGACAGTCTATTTACATATATGTATTTTAATTCTGAGATTCCTGGAGAAGAATTTTGATTTGACTAAAAAAGGCTTAGTAAGGCTAAATTTACCGATGAAAATTGCCTTGGGGCATTGAAAGCCAACTACAATATATTTATAATTACAACAACCCTCTGTATGGACATTGTACAATGTATGCATGTAAGCGAATCAAAGTCCCCCTTGCATTAAAAATGGAAATTTTAATGACTCGCAAATTTGGTTGCAATTCTACGGTGACAGGAAATGTAGTTTATTTTCGTAAATAGTTGTCTTGATAGAAGTATCTAGGATTGGAACGTCGTTCTTTAAAAGTTCTCTTTCTTTGATTTGCGTGTTGTTGTCGTCTAATGACGACATTGTTGTTTGTCTGAGATATTTTTAGTTTTGCTTTCAATTGTTCAATATCCTGTTGAAGCTTTTGTTTTCTGGCATCTTTCTCAGCTTGACGTTCTGCAGCCAGATTAGCTTTTTCCCAATGAAGTTTCCTCAGTTCACTCTCTGTCAATTTTCGTCTCTCAAGTCTCTACGCAATGAATAATAAGCCTCCTTTTAACAGCTCAATCTAGATGAGTATTTTAATTAAGTATAATGTTTCATGTACATTTACTGCTGTGTCAACTATCTCCCACCATGAATGTCTCTCTGAAGGTTGGAAGGACTCTACAATGTTGGATGACAAAGCGAACACAGTCAATACGAGCAGAATCATCACATTTTTCATCAAGGTCATTTTGTTCTCACCAATACAGGTATGTAACTATTTATTATTATCCTTCAATTCAAAATGTTGAAGACTGAAACAAGTTCAACAAGTAATTTTTCAGTTGAGTCTTCGAGAAAAGGATTATGCAGAAAAGTTGAAGAGTTGTTTTTGGTCTTCTATGACAACCAAGTATGAAAATTTATTTTTCAGTGCATATTTTGCACTGGCGACAATTGTTCAGTGACAAAAATATACTATCTTCGTTCTTCTCGTATAAGGGGAGCCTTTTTGAAAAAATTAACTTATGATGCAGAAAGTTTAATCGAAATTTAATTATTTTATTTATTTTTCACTAAACAAATTACTATGTAAGTGCTACAATGACTTTTCTTGCAAGACTAACTCTAACTCTGTACATTCATCCAATATACTTGTCTTCTTCTACATCATCTCTCATCTTCCTTCCATTGATTGTAAAATCAAAAAACAAAATTTAATACTGCATAATGGCTAACATCATAATCTTAAATTTTTTGGAATAGCATTCTTGGGTATACTCGTCCGAATAACATTTCTCCATCTTGTTGAGAAAGCTGAGTAAATCTCTAGATTATTGACAAGATCACTGTCTCCAGAAAACCGACGTGCCAACTGAAATAAGGCTTTAAAATGATGAGGAGTACGAATCACGTATATTTTCTTGACTGTATTTGGATAGTAATTTTGATAGAGTTGACTTGTACGAACTAAAGTTGACAAGGTCCGTCCATAGCCAGACAACTGAAAAATATACATATACAAAAAATGGTCATCGTATCCCAAGTACTCTCACACATTTTAATTGCTTGCCATTAAAATCTAGCTCTGTGAAAATTTACCAACTGACGAACGTTGAGTCCTTGTAAATCAACGATGAAAACTGACTGGTAGATTTTCTCTTCTGGATTACTTGGATTGACCTCCTGACCTGCTGCCCTCAAACTGTTCTCGAATAATTGGATGATGTGTGATTGTAATCGGGCATTTTGTCTGTCACGGGGGGAAATGTCATTTGTTTGATTAATACACTGCTGTCAATCAGTCAATTTCATACTTAAGCGTGTACGTATTAAGGAGACCTGTTTCTCTGGACTCTCCTAAAATCCCACTTCCCTAACGGGATGTAAAAGACTGGGAAAAAATACAATGAAATTCAATAATAGGTTATGTGAAAATACAATTCAAAATAGTATGCGATTAAAGAGGTACTGCAAAATATTCAGTAAAGTTACCAGGATTTCCACTCTCCGTTGTCCCGGTACATTCATAGGGAAGATACGACTTGATCAATGATACACTTAACCAGAAATTTAAAAAAATTGATTATTTTCAAAATTTTCTCCAGATTAAGGTAATGTTTTGATGGTTCCTCCATGCCAAGACTCATTTACTAGGTCAGCGCGCTGACTTCTACCTATTCGTCGTTGGCATCACTTTTTGCGACGCTAGGTCAAATATTCGCCACTGAGACGGAGGAGGAGACCTCCATGAGATTTCAAGCTTTCATTTGACCCCGAGAACAGCTCAATCGGTCAAGGGGAATAGAAGTTGTCCGAAAATCGGCTGAAGTAAATGAGGCTTAGCATGGAGGAACCATCAAAATACCTACGCGATAAAATTATGTGATTACTACTTACTCGTCCAGTGCTAGTAATTCCACATTGTTAATTCTTCTCCACTCAGCTGTCTACATAATCAGTAACTCTGAGTAATTATTATTAGCCAGAAAGGTGGTTGAAAAAATACATACAAGGAAATAATCAGAGTTGGCTTGATAGTTAATTTGACCTTTTGAATCCTCGACAATGCAGCGTTGACATCTGACCTGGATTCTGTGAAATTTACAAAAATTACAATTTTAAAATAGAACATTACTCTAAAATTTCCTAGTTTAATTTTATTCAAAATGATATTTCTCACGTATAAGGTAACGAAGTAGAGTTTCATTAGTCTTCAAAATGATGTCTATGTTCAGACCTTCCACTTTACTTCGAAGCTAAAAAATATCAATTTTTAATTTTAAAAAAATCTGATAGGAAGGTCAAACGAACATTGCTTGGATATCTAAATTATCCGTCAAAATAATACTAATGAATCATCAGTGACGATGATGCACAATGTTAAACTTCGACGCCACTCAAAAGTTTTTCAGACCCGGAGAAATCTCCCGAACACAGATACTAGTTGCAAATGAAGACAAACGACGTCCAAGTGTAATAACAGAAGCTTTGCTGACCATTTCAAAATCTTTCCTACTTACGTTATTTATCTACAAAAATACAAGTAAAATTAATTAAAAATGCACTAATCATAAACATAGTCTCACCTCACTGACTAGTTCATCCTTCCCCTCCGCCCCTTCCACCCAGTCCAAAAGGTTACTCAGGGATGTCAACAAAATGACTAACAAGAGATGATGAGGAGTCTCTTTTCTGAGAAATTTCATATTTTTGACAACTATTTCACCACATTCAGTCACCAAGATGGACGTTCACACAGTACTAAGTACTATATACATGGGGGTAAAATGCCACACACACATACACAGTACACACAGTAGTAGTCTCTTGTAATCAGATAATTAATTAATTACAATCCCAGTGAATTGAAAAATTTTGTGAGACACGAACACTCCAGGAACTTTAGACACCACACAACAAGAACAAGAAGCGTATAAATAATTATAGCAACAGTGAGAGTGAGTGAGTGAATGAGTGTGTGTTGGGATCGAGACTGCCGACTGAATAATTATCTCTCTTGAGAAATTGAATTTAACTTTTCACAGTTCATTGGTTTAGTTAGTTAGTTGAGATAGTGAGATACATGTGCGTCTAGGTAAAATACCTCTGACTTTTTTTTGTCTTTTCTACTTTACTCCATTCATTACTCTTTCATTTTTACATCATAGCGAATTGAGTTGTACACATTCCAGTTTTTGAACAGGCACAACTCCTCTCTCTCTCTCTCTGCTTCTTTCTTGTGCTTTGTAAATACATTCCTTTGGTCATGTTTCATCATACCATCATTTCTTGGTCATCCCTCATCATCATAATCATCATCATCCTTTCAGTATGAAAGCCCCTCACAAACATATTGACAGTCAGGTAGAGAGAGGGAGAGTGTTCACACACACACACACACACACACACACACGA
The DNA here is from genome assembly GCA_009870185.1 of Pygmarrhopalites habei. Classification (NCBI taxonomy): domain Eukaryota; kingdom Metazoa; phylum Arthropoda; class Collembola; order Symphypleona; family Arrhopalitidae; genus Pygmarrhopalites; species Pygmarrhopalites habei. The sequence goes on along the minus strand of WJFB01003252.1, from coordinate 2,883 downwards.
AGGAGGTTAGACTCTTTTTGTGTGAACCGTCCATACTTACCAAGAATCCTTTTTTTGGGATTACAGAAGACAAATCGCCACACACACTCTCTTCATGACGCCCATTTTTCTTTTGTGTAGATACTGTACGAAATCTTTCGTACTAAATGCTATTGAGTGTTTTTTCCCTCAAAACTCCGTAAATGTTGTGACTTGTGACCCTGGGATTTGTTAAAACCATAAGAATCAGTACGGATTGAAAACGTGTGTGTGTGGGGGGAGGGGCAACATTAAAGGGTCCCACTACGGTACACACATAGGATATGGAGTAGGCTTAATTAATTAAATATGAATCATTATTCGAAGCTCATTAAGTTCTTACACAAGCCAGACAATTTTTTTCCAAAAAAATTGATACAATTAGCTATTTCTCCTGCTGCTGATCTACCACATTTTTTCCAGCACAGTCAGAATCTGGACATTTAAAATATTTTCCCATTGTTATAAAATCAACCATGATTGGCTATGGTGGGTAAATGGTGGGTAATTTACCCAGGGTAAATGGTAGGAAATGGAGGAGTAATGGAAGTAAAAACTCATACATGTATGATGATAATGATAGTATAGGATTTTAATGTGTGAGTGTGTGTGAAAAATGGAGTCTGAACTTGAATTTTTCTTTGCTGATGATGCTACTCAAAACTTTGAGATACCTTTTATTTAATGGGCGTGTGACAAAAACTAGAGAGAGGAATTTAATGTCATCACAATGTGAGAGAGACACGTTTAATCTGACACTTCGTAAATATATAAACAACAGTTGAATCGTACTCAGAGTCAGAGTTGTTTGTCAATCTTTTAATTGGGTCAAAATCAAATCAATTTGTTACTGAAATTGTCTATATGTCTTAATGTAAACACACACACACACAGGTTTGTGTGTACTGTCACAAAAGTTGACGTACAGACACGTCCTCCAATTAATTACTAATTAATATGCTAATGAGCCCAACATGTTATTTGAATGGATGAGTCAATAAAATTCAACTTTTCTTCTTCTCTTGTGTAGTACTCACGAGTAATAGGACAGACACGAGTTGAGTTGTGAATACGGACCACCACTACCCAAAAAAATGGGGGAAAAAAGAATGAAAAGTGAACTTGAACGAATACTACTACTGTACTAACAAAACAAGAATTTTCTAACAAGGTCGTACAATAATACAATATTATAATGTTCATGTACAACAATTGGTAGTATAGGCTATTACAAGTAAAAAATTATGAATAAAATCGTACATCATTCAGATTAATTCAATTCATCATTAGATTTCTTTGAATTCTTCTCTTTCATACCTCCAGACCAGCTCCAAATACATCATCATAATAAATGTAGACAAAATAGTATGCAACATTTGATTAAACGTTGTCTGTCTGTCTCGTATCATTATGAGACGGTGTAATCTGACTTTTTCTTTTATTTTCGTAACATTTGACCCTGGTCACATAAATTACTCCAGTCACTGGAGTGACTCCAGTGGAGTCCAGTGCGTACTTTAAGTACAGGAAGAATTAAACAAATTTTTAAAATCCACACACACACACATCATTTGACAGTGATCCGTGAGGACCAAAAAACCTCCTCGTCTCAAGTCTCATGTGGGTCAACTGTTGGCTAATGAAAATCATACTCAAATAATTGGGGCTGGTTCATTACCCAAATGTCGTAATTTTGCATATATTATGTAAAGAGAGTATTCCAGTGGCTGGAATTTCCAGTCCATGACTACAAATTATGTATTCAAAACATTTAGGGCACCCTCACAAAAACAAAAAAAAGAACTTGGTACTTACATAAATGATTTGGCAATCATTAACAAAGTAATCATAATGAAAATGAACAACAGGAGGGACAAGAAATGTTCAAACTGGAAGCTAATTTAAAAATTGTTCAAGATTAATGTACAACTTGTAAATAAATACAGTAGAGAAGTGTGAGCCGAATTAAATTGACCATGGGGCGAAACAAGTTTTTCATTCTCTCTTTTTTTTTTATTGAAAACACAAAATTGAGCAATACAATACACAGTAAGATATCTCCAGTTACTCTTCCAGTATCTTTTGTACTCACTCATCCTGAGTCTACTTAATGGAGAGGAATAAAAATAAAACACTATTCAAACATTTTATGATTTACTGCCTTCATTCCATGACGTCCACTGGAACATGTTCCACATTTTTGAACTACAACATAAACAGTTTTCAGTACATACGAGTAAATATGGAATATTTGTTAATTCTTTTAAATAAATTATAAATATTTAGAATATTTATATGCTTCAACTTTTTTTTGTTACTATTGTTCACTTCACAAATGGTCGTTGAAGGAATCCACTGTTAAATTAATTGTTTTCACTGAATTCACTGAAATATATTCTACTCATCGTGACTTTTGTGCAGTTGGAAATTTAATTATTTCGTTGTTGTAATTTTTAGGGATGGCAAAGGCCTAAAGTGGAATGCACTTGCAGTTTCAGTAAATATTTTACCTGCGAGTTAACTGTAGTTTTAGTTGCGTATTTTTTATATTTTGCTCTGTTATTTGTCATTATTGTACCATCAAAAGAGATTACAAAGAAACGCTAGGATGCGATGGAAGAACTGCCAGATCAATCTGCGAAAAAACTGGGAATGAAAAGGACAACATTTATATTCCTAGGACTCAGCAATCGACGGTGACATTTTACTATGATTTTACCACTTAATTGTTTTTTGTAAATGCTATATCAAACTGGGAATAAAAAAGAGGAAAATAAAAGTTCTATCCACACCAGTTTGACATTCATAAGAAATTCGGAACATCTTTACTTTACTTCCTAGCAAAGATTTCAATATTTTTTGGTG
>WJFB01003251.1:2649-14043 GCA_009870185.1 Pygmarrhopalites habei | reverse complement strand
GCATATGGAATCGAACCGAATGAACTGGCTATCCGGATTCCTCTCACGAGAAAATCCACTGCCTTTACGCTCAACACCATTTCGTCACTGACGACTTTTTTCTTGACAGACTGCTGGAATGACGACTGACCGAAGAAAGTCATTCTAAAAACATGTTGTTGTTGTTTGGTGTTAAAACGAGAAATGGTCTTCAGAGAGAATATGTCTGTAAGAATGGCTGTGTAAGTAGCGAAAACAGATAGCGTGATGAGGACAAGAGTCAGTTGTAATTTATTCACAATTCCTCCTACAAGTACATCATTTTCAACTTATGGGTTGACGAATTGCGTATAGTAGGTTAGGGTTAAAATTTAGCACATTGTGGGTGTCCGCAATATCAATTATCTTACCGTTATCAGCACTTAATAAGTACGAACCCATGAAGGAGCTTCAATTATTACTATTACACACCAGTCTAATTTACTAATAAAAGACACAAACTGTATACTCGCTTGGGAAGTTGAGTTCAATTTAGAATGTATGAATGGTGAAAGTACACAAAGAGACAGTCATTCTCTCTCCAAAATCTCCAATCTCAATGGCTATGGAGGAAAGTTTTTTAAATACAGTACTTTGAAAAAGAGAAATAAGTATGGATTTGATTGGAATAAACTGATCTGATGTCTACGAAAAAAATTCCAGAAAGTTGTTAATCCACCAGAGACAACTGTTGACCCCACACTGACTTTTTAGTGACTATTAGGCACTGTCAGGGTGTTAAAGGGAAAAACTGTGTCTCAAAAGAGCACATCTAACACTATTCACAAATTGGTCGTTTTATTCAAAGGACAATATTTGTAAACAATTCCCATTGGGAATTTCCCAATGATTATTCAAACTGAATAACTTTCAGTTCAAGAAAACATGGCCTGAGTAATTAAGCTCAATTATTATAGGGTTCATGCTAGTATGATCTATGTGTAAAAGTGACCCAAATTAAATGAATTGCCCTCCAATTCTTATGTGAGCTTCTTATTTGAGTACAAAGACCACGAATACTCAATGTGACAAGTCACAAGATGAAAGTATTCTGTCATCGAAAATTAAACAAGATGGGATGGAAATATCCGCAAGGCACAAACACACAGTTTCAGAACAACTTTTCTCTCTCCCTCAAGTGTAATGCATAATTGATGGATCATCAATAATTTTTCCGTCCTAATCGATGAGTGAAAGTACATTCTGAGAAATAACTAATTCAAATTCTGGACATGTTCCTTTTTACCAAAATAAATCATTTGATAGTCAATTAAATTCCATCATCTATTAACGACATCTATTAAACGAGAATTTGCGAGGATCCACATACTATTTTGAGTAGAATTTATTAGCAGAGTCATGCTCACATGACATAAAGAGGGGTGGTGACTCGACTCAACCCTCCTGCACGATTATGACTAATGTGTGTGTGTGTGTGTTTGACTCGGGGTTGTACTTCTGATGTAGATCCTTTCTGTAAAAAGTCCAGTGGGAATTGAACGAGAGACCCTGACTCAAACCAACGACCCTCAAAAAAGGGGGAAATTATTTTTTACCCCTCTCTCCATCCACACAAGCCTCACTTTACATTTTCACCAGTGGAGACTCCATTCGATATTTATATCTCACACATGCCAAAATTTTGAACAACACAAGGAGTCTCCCATTCCACATAGAAGAGAATGGGGGATGGTGCAAGTGAGTCATAATTAGAATTTGAGCCGAGGAGGATGACATCATTAGAAAGAGAGGGAGGGAGAGGGACCCTCGACTCCCCCTCAAATCAAAACCAAAAGGGAAATGAATGCCGAGTCGGAGGAACAGAGCACAAAAACCGAAATACACAAACCCACACACGACATATTCTCTCTCTCTCTTTCTCCTTTTCTTGTTGATTATGCAGAGGCCAAATTAAATGCTCGTCTCCAATTGACTCATCCATTAGTGGACTAAGTACTCAAAGCCACAGAACTTTGTTCCTTGGAAATCCCCGTTCTGCTGTGTTGTCCACCGGACAATAACAAGGAAAAACGAAAGGACAGATTGAAATGAGGCATCATCATCAGAACCAGTTCCATTGGCTTGCATTATGTCCATCCTTCCTTTTGTCTATGACCCCTGGAAATATCGGAACATTTGGCCGTTCCAATCCAAACGACTTTGGGATATTTCCCTTTATGCATATTGTGTACCATATAATATTGTACATATTTGGATGAACGGGAGATGAACAGACTAAAAGTTGATTGTTTCTCCGCGTCCTTTGTTGTTGTTGTTGTTCTGGTTTGGTTGTGACTATGAATCACTAAACATTCCCCCTGATTAGTCATACCTCCTCCCCTCTCCCCACAGTCCACACACCATCCCTGCAATTGAAGGGATCATTTGTGAAAGCTTGACACCCCATCTTCTCCAAGGGAGTCAAATATCTGTTTTGATTCTATTCTTTGGAAAGAACAAATATTTTTCATGTGGTAAACACGATCATTTTATTATTTGACTGTTATGAGAACAGTCCAAGAAAAAAGAAATTTGAGGCTTTTATTTTTGTTGAATTACAATTTTTTTTATTTTCTTGATTTCATCATTCTTGACCTAAAATTACAAACAAGACGCTGCTCTCTGTCATTTCATTCCATGTAAAAAATATGTCAGAAGCAACCTTTCACAGGGTCTTTTTTCCATTTCATCCGTTCTCACTTGTCTACAATATTTATAGTAAGTAGTAATGGCCATTACACAAAAAAACTGACTTGTACAAAGTCTCATTACTTAAGCTAAAAAAGACATAACACACACCCAGACTCAAAAATTCACTGTGTGTCAGCCTTACTAAATTATTGTTTGACATTCATCATTTACAGTACAAATATTCTTAATTTACATGACTTGACCTTAATTTCTATTTTCAGAAGTATTTAATGTATGTACACTTGTTTTATAAACATATTCACAAAATCATTTATACTACATGTCAATCACAGAGTTTTATCCTATAGTTATAAATACTGGACAGTAGAATATGTAGTTCATTTAATAACGTCAAATTATTTTAAAAAATAAAAAATAATATAACAAAGAAGACCAAGTGAATCTCAACTTCAAATTACAGCTAAAGTAAAGTAAAAAATGAGCTATACACCTTTCGACTCATTACATTAATGGAGTGTAAAATAATGACCAGAATATTGACTGTTGACTCACATGACTGTGTCAGTTCTGGTCACTGTAAACTGAGTCATCTCAGTTAATTCAGTTTCACAAAAGATGTGTGAAGAAGACATTAAAAGGTTTTTTATATTTACATGAATCTCATGCAGGAAGTTTTGCAGTTGTGATTAAATTATAGAGATTATATGGAGAGAAATTTAATTTCCATCAAAATTGGCTAAAGTACAATAGCCATAATATGTATATCTGCAGTGTAAAGTTTTTGTGTAAGTGTTGATCGACTAGATATTTTGAGCACAATTTTTTAATGATTGAGATTGAAGTACTTGTGTGTGTAAAAAAACGTTTTTTCCGCAGTTGATGATTCAATTCTTCTTCTACATGTATCACGTTACCCACTCCAGATATTGCACATGATATTAAAAGTCATGAGGTATCATGCGCAATAAGTGAACATTATATTGACATGACGTTAAGTAGAATGTTACCATTATGATGACGATTAAGTTGTTGTCTAAAATTGTACGTTGTACTTTCTTCTTCCCTGTACCTTAAGTGTGTGTGTGTTCTATTGTATTTAACCACCGGTGGTAGGGATGAGTAATTCAAACTCTTTCACTAATGTGTCATATTATATCCTGACTATGAGTTACCCCTAAGTTAATATGATTTGTGTAGTTATACTGTATAGGGACAGAAATCCAATGAGGGGAGAAAACTACAGATTAAAACATTACAGAACGTGTTTTTTCCCTAATAATTATCGAGTTACTACAATAATAATTATCATTACTCTCGCGATAACGGCTGTAGGAGTCAACATAATCTCTTATAGTCTGAATGATGCATACCTTTATGTGTAAATTCCAAATTTTGGGTACTTTTGAAACCTTAATGGTTGATCTAGCCAAATACCTCAATAAAAACAACAAAGAACAATAAGTACACAAAAGTGGAAAGGTGTCCTGTCTCTCTCTCTCTCTCGGTTGTTGAACAATCGACAAAAAAAATTAGAATTGAGAATTTTGGAACAGTAAACAAAGATTGACAGGCATGTCATTGTTATGATACACATGATGTATATACTGCTTGGCTTATACATAGATAACCAATTGTATTGGACAGGTAGAAAACTCACACAGACTTCAACCAAGTCTACTATTTATTTTTTACCTGTTAATCTACAAAATTACTTTATGGCTTAAAGGCTATGGCGTTTCATTTCATGGGATGGGGAGGGATGAGATTAATTCATAAATTATTGAAAAAAGAGTTTTTCACTTTTTTCGGGAGGAATTTCCAAGGATGAGAAATCTTCTGTCTGTGTACTCAAATATCTAAAAACAGATTGGATATAATAATACTGTAGTGAAGGAAATGTAAGTGACAAGGAGGGATCCAATTTGGGGAGTAAAGAAAAGGATGGAGAGAGGCTAACTGTCAAAAGCAATGGGACATAAAAATAAATGTCGACACTGGAGTAAATGTATATATGCTTTCAATTTTTACACAATAACATGGACACATACTTTAAGCGTACAATATGGGACAGCTTTGTCTGTTGCCAGTTGTCAACCGATACTCCATCAGAAGATAAAAGTAAATACACAAAACTATGACTCAATGATTACATTTTACACCAGTACTAGTCTGTGTGTGTGTGTACAATATGTTCTCTCTCTTTCTAAGTGATGACTAATACTTTTCTATTGACTTTAACTTCCCAGCTCCAATTTCAGTCCGATGATCCTTTTCAACAGACTTTTACACTTTTATCAAACAAAATACGACAGTGTCATATAATGTACGTAGAGGAGTGTGAATTTTTTTCTTTGATCAAGAAATATGATGTGGTGTGCATATGCGAATTTACTACATAAATATAATTTTGCTGTCGTCGAGTGTGTATTGAAATTTTGAAAAGAATATACTCATCAATTTTATGACAGAATGAAGGATAAAATGCAATGGGGAAAAATAAAAACATATTTTACAAAAAATCCAAATATTTTTCAGTTTGGCCACCAAGGACACATACGCACACGCCCAGTACACTCTCAAAATTAATTGAGATGTGTGTGTGAACGTGTGTAGTGTGTAAATTTGACGGTAAATTGATTTATTACCATGCAGGAGATGTATATATATATATTATATATTGTAATAAAAAGGACTTAAATGTCTCAATTTGTTGTATTTTTTTATAATATAATATTTTTTATGAATATATACTATGACTATTTAGTAAGTATTTTTTTTTCGAAAAAAAAACTAATCAGTACTCGGTTCATTTTCCTAATATTAAAGTAAATGTATATCATCATCATCAAAAAGTTTACACAAACCCGCAAACACACACCATATCATAATCATCATCATCAAAATTACACAATTAATTGTATTTTTATGTTTAATATTAAAATGACTATATATTTATATTGTGTATGAAGAAAATCATTGATTAAAAATTGAAATAAAAATGACTAATCAGGATCATCGGATATGACAGTTAACAACAACAACAATTCAATGAACACAGAATAGAAGGCGAGAAGTGGTTCAGTTTACACAGTTGTCCAAAAATCTGACCCACGTTAACGTCAAACATTGTAAAATTATGGATTTAAATTAAGAAAAAATTGTGTTGTTGAAAAAGGTGTACGATATATTTTTTATATAAATGGGAAATATTCCATGTCATATAATTTAATAAGTTAGACAAAAGAGGTGTTTGTGTAGTGTATAAGAGTGTGTGGATTTGAACGCTACAGTATAAATAAAAATTTGTAAAAATCAGTGTGATATGAATTTTATGTATGTAATTACAAAAATAGTTCATTCTACTAAGTATATTTCACTATTTGAATATATAATTTCATCACTAGTACATTTTAACGCTAAGATATTGTCAGTTGCGATAATTTCTCAATTACTATATATGAATGTTTTTTTTAAACTTTTCTTATTAAAATCTAGCTACTCTTTTTCAAAAAATTTGATTCTCTACGCTCTCCACTTCACGTTGTGAGTTACACTGTATAAATAAAAATCTCAATTAATTACTGAGGAAATCTAAAGTCTACCAAGAAAATTTTAATCCTGTTGTAATTGTATGACTAACTCAATTAATGATTCATGAAATGAACCGACAAGAGAGAGAGAGAAAGTTTCTCTCCACTTTTGTGTATCACTTTGAATAATATTTTGTCAAAAGCCTGACCTGGCATTGACATGTAATAAATATTAAAACTCGGACTCGTATAACTCCACAGAGAACATTTTGTCTCACAAAATAGATTAGGTCAAAAAAAGGTGTAACCTTTGTCAATAAAAGGTTTTCAAAAAAAGGAAAAGGGGGAAAATGAGAGAAAGGAAGAGAAGACTAAAGTATTACAATTCTTTTCAAAAAAAATTCTGACTTTGACAAACACTCTCCTGTTATTATTTAAAATTCAATATAATATAATTATTTATATGCACTGGACACTGACTAAAAGAACATGATATCATCATCATATTATCTCTCGTTCCCCTGAACCCCCTTTGTCATCAATGGAGAGAGAGAGATACTCAAAATCTCAATCTGTACACAAAAAAAATCCAAATCAGACTTTTCATATATCCACACACTATAAGAAATTCACTTCGTGTGTGTTCATATATAAGTTTTTGGGTTATTAAAGTGGACAAGGAAAATATATATCCTTAACTCCTTCACATCCGTTATCGCATATATCAATATGTAGTAATAATTAGGATTATTGTAGAACTGTATTAAACTATTGTTCCCCATGAGAACAATTCAAACTACAATATATTCAAACTACTTGAATATAAATTATGTTTTTATAAAGACATTATATACAGACTAACAGAGTGTGTATGTGTGTGTGTTCACGTTTACGTACATTCAAATCCTACAAAAGAAGTGTAACTAAATGGTAACCCTGCTTTTTTTCTTGAAGAGAAAGAGAGAAAATGCTGAATCCGAAAATCTGTCCCTGTCTGACTGTTCAACAGATCATGATCATCAGCAACTTTTTGTCTACTCCTTCCTCCCACGCACATCCCCTCTTTCCTCCTTGTCCTTCTTCTAGTAAATCGTCCTTAACTCCTAATCTCATTACATTAGAGCTTATTCGATGATAATTATTACTATTATCATCATATTTTTGTCAAGATAATGATATAAATAAATTTTCTCACACTTTACATATGTATCTTATTTTTAAGCTTGTTTTTAAGTTTTGACATCAGTACACAAAAATCATCGTTTCTATTTTTGTTTCATGCATGTAAGTGTGTGTGTAATGTGTGAGTGTACAATATAGTATGTGTGTAGTAGTAATATTTTAAGGTATCTAAAGGCTAGATAAAAAAACTGACATGAATAATTTAAAAGTTATCTCACTTTCTTTTCTCTCTCTCAAAATTCAGTTGTTGAATTAATTACAAGTTTTTTAATATAAAAAATATGTATACATATCACTTGTAATTTTCCTTGTAGGCATCTTAATATTTTTTTTAGTATCTCAATTTGTAAGATATAAGATGATAAAATTGGTATCAAATAATGTAAATTTTTGATTTCTTCAAGTATTTAGAAAAGAATTAATCGACGTAAATCATGGGCGTTGATGTAGTCGTTCCTGTGTCTTCATGATGAAGATGAATAGAATTCCCATTAAGATGACGATCCAGGAGGTTACAATTATTTGGAATTGGATTTGGACTTGGACTCCCGGATGTCGTCGTTGAGGATGAAGCAGATGAAGATGAGGAAGATGATGAAGGATTGGGTGAAGTTGGTCCATCCAAGTCAGACCGGACTGAGAAATGATGACTTGTGAGTTGAAGGGATGAATTGTCCGAGTTGACACTCCAGTCTTCAGAACTCTTCAATTTTGACTCGAATTCTACTAATTGACCCATAAAGTTGAGATTTGGGGAGATGATGCGACGGGAACGTTGGACAAAGGCGTAAGCCTCTAGAGTACTCAGCTTGATATGTTTCATTATATAAGCTATGGCGATGGTGGGTGACCGTGAAATCCCAGCTTGACAATGGATTAATATACTCCAACCGGATTTACGGGCTTCCTCTGCAAAAAAGAAAAAGAAATCAAATTACAACCTCACATTCTATACTCATGTCTCTCGATTATTTTCGTATTACATAGGCTATCAAACACTCTTTTCCGTCACAGGAAAGGAAAAGTGAGAGAGAATGTATCACCATAACTTGGGTCCATTTCCTTGAATTGAATTGGAATCATACGAGTACAAACACAATTTCTCGGATTTTTCCGAAAAAATTTCACCTTTGTAGGAAATAAATGGAGGAAGGAGGAGGAGAGAGAAGGAGGAGGAAACTATTTTCTAATAATAAGATTTAACAATAAATTGAGACTACTGTCAGAGAGTCAAGCTAATAACATTCCGTATTTGCTAGTTAATGTCACTCGGGTAAACGGTAAACATGTTCCTGTCACATCCTCCTCCTTTCCCTTGACAATTCATCAAGATGGTCGGAGAGAGTGGTGAGGAGAGCTGAGAGAATTTCCGTCATTAAAGTGAGATACTAACAAGAAATCCGCTGTCAAGGAAGAACCTGCCTACACACATTACACAGACACACACACACATCTCTCACTCTCTTATTGGTATAGACAGGGTCTGGATGGAGTTTCTCATCTTACAATTTCATTACAAAGACAATTTTATTTCCTCCCTCCCTCCCTCTCCTTCTTCCTCCTCTTCCTCATTTTGATTTCCTCCCAAAAATCTGTCGTCATCCAACTTTCCTCTCCACTCCTCTCTCTTCTCAGACTAATCACGAGCGTAGGGGGCTCAAAGGAAGAGGAGGAAAAAAATAAATTTCTCAGTTCTCTTTCGCTCTCATCTTGTCTGTACTTGTGTCCCTACTTGTGCATCCCTGTCCAATCATGGAAAAAAAGATGAATGTTTGTTCAGGAGCTTAGAAAGAGGGACCTAAACATAAGAAGCTTACAAGAAAGATGCAGCTTACACCAAAAGGTTGAGTAGGTAGTACAGTAGTAGCTAATGCTTCCCCACACACACACACACACACACAGGGAGAGCAAAAAGATTACAAGAAAAGCTGGACTTGTACAAAAGTGCTATAATATACAATTTTAGAGAAAAGAGTCGGGATGGGAGGGAGGGAGCAGGTCGAAATTTGGCTTTTGGCATTTGGAATTGAATAAAAGGATACCTACACATACAGACACACAACTCACGTGTGTGTAGGGCTATTCAAGGAGAGAGAAAACCAGGACACAAAGAAATGTGTGTGTAGGTGGTGAAGGAATTTTTATGGACTTTTCTATCTCTATCTCTCTCTCTTTTCCGTCCATTACATATTGGATTGGGATAATAGATGTGCATTTTTTTTAACTCACCAATAAAATCACATGCTTCATCAAAGTAGGGAGCTAAGTTTTCACACAGGTTGTCCGAGACGGGGATCAATTTTGTTCGTAGTTCTGGTTGACCATCGATGGACATGGGACTGGTTGGGGTGGTGGTGAGTGTCGTGGAATTGGACACATCCAATGGGGACAGTTGGGGACTGGCACATTTACTCAGACTATTTTGCTGTTGTTGTTGTTGAGTGTATGGCAAAGACATGGTCACGGACAGAACATACCGGATCCCAAGACGTTTGAGAAGCTCCGTGTCCGCTGCATCCCGGGCATTGCCAACGTAGAGAAATGGGAGGACTTGAGTTGGTGGTTCATTCTCGTAACTCTCGATACATCGGGGAGTGCAGGGAGGAGGAGGGATATTTGCGTAGGCGTTTGACGGTGACAAGGGTGGACACAGGGGGGATGGAAGAAAGGGTGACGTTGGCGACGTCGTCGAGGACATAATACTGAGTTCTTTTCTATTACTAGAATCACACAGGTCACGGTGGACTCGAGTAAATTCTTTCATACCACCTGCAAATAGACAAAAAAATAAATATTATTACTCATCATTCTGATTGTAAATGCAAGTATTTTTCTGTCACTTCGATATCAAAATTTTGTAATCTCAATAAATTGATTTTGCAATACATATAAATTATTTATGGATTTTTTTCGAAACTGAAGTATTCAAGAACAGTAGAGCACAGTTTTTACAACACGATCTGGATTTTGCAATCCTTCGACACTCTCCCTATCTTATTTAACTATCAAGAAAAATGGAGTGATTCACGTTGTCATTTCTGAGTAAAAACTAGTCTGTGTATCTCCATACTCTTCACAAACACACACGCCATTCTCAATAGTGTTGATGTAGTGGCCACATGTCAACACCACTCTCTTTCCCTTTCATTTTTCTATTTTCGAATAGCCGGAGCAGTACAAAATGGGAGATGAAGTTTTGGAGAAAAACTTTTTCTCATCTTCACATTCCAAGAGTTGGCCATTGTGAAGTTGAATAGTTTAGGAGAAGGGGAAAAAACTTGACAAATTTTTAGTAAGGCTATTTTGGAATTTTGCAATGTGCGTGGCGTGGGTGGGTGCGTTTGAGGTTTAGCAAATTGAATTGTTTTTTAATAAAAGATAAACTCGGAATAAGAAGAAAAAAGGAAGATATGGAGAGAGAGAAAAGAAGAAGGGTTAAATAGAGCAAGTCCAAGTGTACGTCGTCTTCGTTTCTCCTCCCTTTGATGATGAAAAGTAGTTCGAGGAAACCATTTACAACAAGAGGGAAACATTCTCTCTTTCTACCTCACATCAATTCTATTGACATAAACAAACTCTCTCCCTTCTCATTCCTTGAACTACTCCACATGGAGTTTTACGAATAAAAACGAGAGAGAGAGAGAATCGTCTCTCTTCATCTCAAGACGTTTTTCCTTCCAAGAACCACCCAGACCCATCCTTTTCTGCTATCATGATTAATTCCCCTTCCCTCCCCTCCGTTTTTACATCATTTTTTTCTCTACTGTACAATTTACTCCTACTTGTCCTCATACGATACGATGGAAAGAAAAAAATTTTGTCATCAACCTTAATACACAACTCATTAAACATTTATTTCCTCTGTTCACCTCCTCCTCCTCCTGGGCTCATTATCCTAATTTTGTACACATACGACAAACTTCTACTTCGAAAAGAGTGAAGTTGGGAAATATACCCAATTCCAGTCATTCTATTTTTTACTCTATTTTCGTACCCCCCCTCCCCCCCCCCC
>WJFB01003250.1:0-14047 GCA_009870185.1 Pygmarrhopalites habei | reverse complement strand
GGCACGAGTTATTAACATCACACATCTTTCGTAGACCCAGTCTACATGTGTGACGAGTTTCAACTCGAAAGCTCATGAACAAGCCTAACTCTGTCCTCGTGAGTATTATACTCAAGTGCCACAGTACATTTTTGTCCCCTATCCCAACAACAAGAGTTTAATACACACCATCCAAACCTTCGAGACTCTCACTCTCACCGGCTTTCCCCGTTCATTTGACAGACGATCGAGGCAAATTATTGTAATTTGTTTGTCTACTCCTCCTTCAATAAGAGACACGGACATTAATTCTCATTTAATCATCTCAATTAATTGTGGGTTTGACCATAGTTCACTTTCTTATCTACTCAAAATACAAATAGTCACGCGACACATCAACTAATTCCGTTTTTCCCCATAATAATATTGTGGTTGTTCCCTTTTTTCGCATTTCGTAGAGTTTGTGTCAACAAGGAAAATGTCAAGTCCCGCAGTGTGTTGTAAACTGAGTCCTGTAGTGTCAGACTACACTCCGAAAGGACGGTACTAGCAAAGAATTATAATGTTTCAAAAACTCAAATTATACTCAACTCGATTGTTATCGAGTCTTACGGAGGAAATCGTGATCGAATTTTACCCTTGATTCGATTTATTTCACAGGTAAATATACGATTCCCAAATCACACCTTAATCAATTAAACTAAAATGTTGATTTATTTCTAACACAGACAAAGTTGTGTAGTGGGTTTGAAACCCTCTTCGATGAGTTTCAGGACTACGGGCATTTTTATGAAGGTACAACAGGTTAATGTCTACAAATGCTTTATTGTCTACAAATCAGTTATTTGATGAACTGCAATTATGCACTTTTAATTAGGCGGCGAAATTTTCAGTCTTGCGAATGCAATTTTGAAGACTTGTAGGAACAGGTACGGAATGACACACACCTTATGTGTACACTGTAAGGAACTGTTTGTGATGATTAGGGGTATTTTGATTTGTGTGTGTAGAACACTTTTCCAGAAATTTTCCACACCTGTCCAACTCATGTTCACTCACGACGTGAGTCTTCAAAATACTTTCAACAAAGGATTCCTCTTCAGAAAAGCTCAGATGAGTGACAATGGAGTCATGGAAAATCAAGTGGCCACTGTCAAGATAATCCGCTTTTAATTAGGCGGCGAAATTTTCAGTCTTGCGAATGCAATTTTGAAGACTTGTGAGAACAGGTACGGAATGACACATAACTTATGTGTATGCTGTAAGGAACTTTTTGTAATGATTAAAGTTAATTTTGATTCGTGTGTGTAGAACACTTTTCCAGAAATTTCCCACACCTGTCCAACTCATGTTCACTCATGACGTGAGTCTTCAAAATACTTTCAACAAAGGATTCCTCTTCAGAAAAGCTCAGATGAGTGACAATGGAGTCATGGAAAATCAAGTGGCCACTGTCAAGACAGGTAGTTGAAAATTCAATAATTAAGGGAATTTCAACTATTTTTCTTTTCAATTTTGTTTGTTCTGATCTACTTTTTCTCGTTGAAAGACAAAATGAACAACACGTCATTCTGGAGATTTATCCCAACCAGTGAATTCGCAGAGAGTTTCTACATTATGAATGGAGATGATCATCTCATAGCGAGTGCGAGTAGAAGAATGTATTTTGCAAATGAATCTGTCAGTAAATTCCTCCTGGAGATGAACCGAAGGGCTGAAATCAGTATCGGTACGATCGTAATTTTGAAAAAATCATCTTGACGTTTGAAAGATCTTAAAATGAATATTAAGAAATGTGTCGTATTTTTTTCTTGAAAATTTCAGGTGTCTCCTTACATGACCGTGGAGGTGAGTTCAGGACGTATGCCTTTGAATGTGCTATGCGTAGAATTGTGTGTGGCTTAATTATTCGAGACAATATCACTGAAAAGATTTTGCAGTTAAAGGATTTAACTTTTCCACTGTAGGAAAATCAATCTTCTATAGACTGTACGCGTCGAAGCAAGGTACTAAATTGCAAAATCATCAAAAAGTCGCAGGTAATTTTTTATATTTTGAACGTATTCATTTGAATGATAGAAATGAGATAATTTTATGTAAACTCTCATCTGGTATGTTAATATTGAATGCAGCCAAGGCTGGAGATGTATTTGAGCTCAATCTGTGGACGATAAACCCAAAGGACGAGTACTACAAATTTTCTTTTTGGTTGATCGACAACAATATCACTGACACAATTACTAATGATAGCTCTTCAACAACCAACATCTCTTCTACTACTTTACCAATGTAATTAAGACAAAATAAAATCCTTTTGTAAATGCTTCACTATCATTTTCATTCAAACTTGTTAAACGGAAAATGTATTCAACCTTTCCATACGTAAGGCTTACGACTGGGCAATAAAAGTTGAACGGCGTCGAAATTACAAAATATTCTCACTCTCTTTATAATTAAAATATAGTTTAATTTTTACTAAATCTCTTTCTCATTTGTCACTTACAAACGCTCAAATGACAACGTAAACACTCTCAAAGTGTCTCCCTGTGTGGTTGAAAGATAAAAGGAATGGAAATGACTTATAATATGTAAATTGTCAATGGATTAAGTAAGATTGGTGTTCGTTGACAAAAAATAGTCGTCCTTGGGACCTGTAAAAAGGGAGCGTTTTTGGTATTTCGGTTTTTTTTAGTTTGACTCGTGAGAATTTTTTTAAGTGTCCCAAAAAACTATTATTATCATGGCTCACACTCAACCAGTGCCGAATTCTGTTCGAATATATGTCCCTCTGCAACTGACTATTCAAGTACCGGTGGACGTTGACTTGTCAAGGCCAGGTCAACCGGAAATTAATATCCCAGACGACGTTCACGTTAAAAAATCACCTTTTTACCACTTTACCAGTAATAGTCTAGCTCAGATTGTTTAATTTTTTGGGACTGGCCATTTTCAGGCATTTGGGATTTTCGGGTTTTGTTGGGGTGCCAGGGTAGCAATTGACTCTCTCGTTGAGGTTCCAGGTTAGACTTTAATTTGAACATCTTTCGGTCATTCGGGAAAATCCTTCGTATTACTCTGCCTTGTATGAATGAATTGATGTTTTTTATAGAGATTAAAGCGGCAGGGTTAGTGCACCCATCCCTGTGGAAGACAGAAGATGCCAACAATATCAAAAAGCCAACCATCCTCCTTCCAACAAAAGATGATGATGACATGGTAAAGTACTTTGACATCAAATTGCAAAAAAAGATTTTCTTCCTAGATTCAAAAGATTTAACAATTATTTGAACATTTTCTTTTGAACAGACGGCATTTTTCGACATTTTGAACAAGAATAATGTCCCTTCTGTACATCGAAAATTCGATGATGTTCACCATGGGTTTTGTGCTGCACGTGGGGACTTGACGCAAGAGCTGAACCGAAAAAGAGTTGATGAGGCCCTCGATTTAATGCACAAATTTTTTGATGAACATGTCAAACAGTGAACACAAAATTTATTCCACCCAATGCATTTCAAGTAATTAAAAACCTTACCATTTTTGTCAAATAGCCCTCATGAACCAAATGAATCAATAAAGAGAAAATATTCTTTTGCCAACAATTTCCAAAAATACATAAGACTTTAACGCCTTATAACTTGATTTTTTCATCATTTCGTCCCAAACTAGCTTAGCTATGTATATACCACTCAGAGGACTTATAAGAAAGGAAATGTCAGGCTCTATTCAATTTGATTGAAAGTTTCCCTAGAACATCCCGACCAACTTGAGTTAGGTCAACTTTCTTTGTTTCACTTGACCTCTGGTCTAAAATGCAATGAGTAAATTCAAACACACTTTTTGGACAGCTGAACTTAAATGTATGTATGCACTTATGAAGTACATGGACTTTTATATCCTCTGTGAGTTATCTGAACAATTGACCTTGGGCAGACTTGTTATTTTACTGCACATTTGCTCTTCGTCTCTCACGAGTACATTTCATTGTCACGGTCGACCACTCCTTCCTCTCTATCCAGCATTGACCAAAATATTTTCCAAAATTCAAGTGACCCCTGTTCTATACAATGTAGGCTTATGCTATGTCACAGGAACTTTGTCATAATTTATTCTACATGCATATTGGTCGTATTCCCTGCTTCATGATGAGATGGGGTCAATACATGTCATCAAATGACTTATGGGTATTTAAAGGTCAAAGTATGACTCTTCTACATAAAATGTGAAAAAATGATTGGATAATGCATAATGAACTGATTCACTGAAAACAAAGAACTGACTGTGGCAGTTATTTCTCATAGATTCTGAGAGTCATAGGGAGAAGGCGCACTTTGCTGCGTTCAAAATATTACGGAGACCGAATTTCAGTTTTCGGTGTTTTCTGACTGATTCCTGGACTGACAGTACTGTGTAGAGTTGTGACATTCGAAGGATTGGAGCTGGACTAATTTCTGTTTCTTTTAAATGTAATTTTTTTTGTTTGACACCATCATTATCCCGGTTTCTCACTTCAGAATCTGAATTTCAGATGAGTGTTGTTCATATTTTACGCAGGGTGAAAAAGACGATTGTTGTTGTTGACATTGTACACGGAAGGACTAAAGCAAAGGATGATGGAGAACATGCTCATTCAGAGTCAAAACATGTCAGAGTTCAACACACCGGAAGTGCCTGCCTCAACCAACGAGCAGAAGATGATTACGATGCCCGTCCCGTATTTTCAATATCCGCCGTATCCGTTTCATCCAGAGTCACCCTGGATTTACATGGTTCCTTACATGCCACCTTATACCCAGTCTCCAAGCTTCCAACAATTTGCTTCTCTGCTGAGACATCAAGGTGCTGACATTATAGAACAACCTCGACGACGGAGTCTTCCCTTCAACAAAATTGATCCCAAGACTATGAAGGTCACCAAAAATAGTAAGTCTTCATATTTTTTAAGTATACTAATATTTTTCATTAAATCTTATTCATTATTCATATTATGGTAATAAATTATTCAATTTTAGCCGTTCACTCGATTCAGTCAGTTCCCAAGGCACAAAACAATGAACCAAAAATAGCTGAGAAAATCAAGGGTGAGAAAGTTGAACATGGTTTTGATTTGTTGTGAAACATGCTATTTCGATTATTTAATAGTAATTATGTTGTTGTAATCATTATTAAGATTCTCCTCCTCCTGCTGAAAAGACTACCCAAGTCAAGACTGTAAAGAGGGTTGTCGAGGTCTTGAATCCAACTGAGGTTAATAAGGTGGGGGACAGTCAAGAACCCATGTCTGATGAGTCGATGGTCATGAAAAGACACTGGAAGAAGAATATGTTGGTCGCAGATGAAGCCTTTAAAGTTGGTAAGTTGTCCGTTGTATTATTATCACAATTCGATTTTAAAGCATTGTTTAACAGCTTTCATTCTTGTTTGTGTTTAAAAAATATAGCTAAAAAATCAGACAGGAAGAAGTCGTCCAAAAGTCGTGTCAAGAAGGCAGTACCTGGACGAAAGAAGAATAAGAAGAGTTTAACCTTCTCTACTACTTCACCACCAGCTTCAATCTAACAAGTTGTTAGTAACAACCATAACAGTGATGGATGGCGAATCATTTACAATGCTAATCGTCTGTCCTCCTGGTTAATATGGTATGTAAACTATGTATTTGAGACGGTGTTGAGAACAGTATCTCTCCATATCAATTAGTAAATACTATTTACTAAATAGAGAACAATATTTTTCTTGCAAGTTGATATTTTTTTTAAAAAAAATCAACCATATTTGTTTTTGTACAAAGCACTTAAAATGATAAATGATAAACTTTCATTATGAATTTGTTGTTATTGTGAAATCTTTGCCTCACAGTTTGTGACTCACAATCTTACTAGAATGAAATTAATGTTAAATGAATTTATAAAACTAAACACTGTTTATTAAACAGGTTGTAAATTTAATGAATTATATTTTTGTAAAAGTTTTTTTTACTAAAGGTCGTTGGCCTACTATCATACTGATGAATAAAAATGTTATTATTACACAAGTAATAATAATAATAAACGCAATTAAACATGGTTTCAGAATAATCTTTTGAGAGTAGTACACAATTCAACTGTTGTTTAAGTAATAATTATTTTATTCAGGATTCCAGAAGAGAAATCAGATTTATTGTGTAATTTCAGAAGTAGTGTGTCTTCACGTACAAAATATTCTGATCATATCAGTTTTTTGTTTGTAGCTTTTCCTTGTAATTTGACTATCACCTTTATAACTTCTTTCCTAAAGCGACATGAACTATTGTCATTGACAATTAATGAACACGAAAAAAACAGAAATAAGTAAAAAAAGACTAGACAGAAGTTTCAATACTACATACAACCAAAAAATGTTAGTGCCAACTGACACACAACAATAATGTTAGTATGATTGTCATATTGAGGTAAATCTATACCAGCACACAACGATAGATATTGCCAAAAAACGTATAATAATAACTAACCTGACTAAAAATTACAGTCTGGACTGAAATGCAGGACTAATAATGTAGAAAAGTATTTACATACATGTGTATGTTGTGCAACAAAATCAAAAGTTAGCTATCATCAGTTGATCATACGTTGGACTTGAGTACACGTATAAAATTAGACTCTTACAAATACAAGTTCATCGTTACAGATTACTATGTCTTCAAAATGTGTCTTGTTCCTTCATAAGATATTGAAACTGGATTAGCAAATTTATGCTTTTACAAAATATATTTTTACAAGCCTTTTCCAGTAGAAAATTAGGTCCCATATTATGTACCCCAAGAAGAGTTAACTAAGCCCGGAACCACCTGAAGAAGAAGCTGGGATTCGGTTCAAATGAAATAGTAGGGGAACAAGGTAAAGGGCAAAAACACGACAGGCATTTGTGAGGGTCGTCACTGGAATAATATTTCCTCTCATTGTTATTGCAATGCGAAAGATCGCGTAAGCCTAAAAACAACACAAATTGTATCAAAATAATTAAAAATACGTCAACTTATTACATAATATGCAAATAAGAATGTTATATGTAAAAATATTTTATTCACCTCAAATACGCACACCATCCAATAATTGAACAACCAGTAAAGAAATAGAGAATGAGTCGGTTGCACAAATTGAAGTTTTCCCCTCAGAGCCGTCGTAAAAATCAACCGTTTTGACCCAAGACCATAGTTTGCCCCGTATCCGTCGTCGAAGTCATTCATATTTTTACAATTATGTATAGTACAACAGAAATAATTTGTAGGGAATGACTCTAAATTCACTTGTGAAGATTTGTGTTTGAATAGTACACTAAAGACAGTTAATATACTTATCACTCTTACATTGTCACTAAGTAGTTAATGTGGGTTACAATTTTATTCTTTATATTATTGAGTAATAAAAGCAGTAGTACAATATTTGAAAATCACAACCTCACCCGGAGCAGAGTAAAACACAGCAAAATTGTATTTCGGATTTCCCTTTTTTACTTGTATATCGATCAATTTGGAAGACATGAGAGTGAAGTAAGTCGTCGTTTACAATACAAAATTCGTGGCTGGATAAACAACATGGAATGAAATGTTACAATATATATGGACTATATCTTACTCTACTCTCTATTACATATTTTCAGTCCGTTTGTTTGCTTTGACATGTGCGTGTTGAAACTGGAGTGTGTATTGTACAACGTATATAATATATACGAAAGAAAGGTAATGAAAGTTTGTCCTAATGTTCCACAATACCTGATGAATCAATGAATAAAGAAAATCGATACAAGAATCCTAACGCAGTGAAGAGAAAGAGAGAGGATTTGTGTGTACGATGTCCTAGTCCCTTCCAACATTAATAATTGTCATTAATTATGGATGAGAAAATAAATGAACTACAAGAAAAGGAAACATCGGGTAGACACAAACACACATTCTCACGCTCTGACTCCACTAATAACAGTTCAGTAAAATTAAAGTGAGTTAGAAGTGAGTGAGACTTTTGAAATATATAAAAATATATATATTAGTATAGGTATAGGAGGCAAACAAATTGTAGTTGATAATTTGGCTACATAACAATACCTACCTAAACTATCTTTCGTGGTAACACACTATTATTGAACAGCACCACAATTCTATAATCTCATAGGAAGGCACTTGGATTTTACTTATTGTAGTCACATTTTTGACTTCTAGGTTCTTCAGTCCTCCCGTCATTTGGATCCGTAGAGTTTAAACAACTGCATTTAAATATCAAAATTAAAGTTAGACACCATTTTCTATCTAGATAAATAATTTTAAACTGTATTTTAAACTCAGAACAAACCTTGGAAGGAAGAGCTCAAAATTTGATTCAGATAATCCTTTCTGTTTGCACACGAAAAATTACAGTATTAATCGAAGGAATTAATGGTAGTAATAATAATTTTCAAAAGACTAAGTAAAATACCTTTACACAAGTAGTGTACTGTACAAGTAAATCTTCACATGGTGACTCAGACTTGTCTCCACGAATAAAGCTCGATGCAAACCAATTGTTAAAGCACTCGTCATACTCTAATTTTAATGACAAACATTCTGGAAAATTTGATTTGACTGGATCTAATTCTTCCTGTACATGACAAAAAAAGGAATTACAACATTTTGAACTAAGAAAACTATGATAGTACAAGATATATGCAAATTAAAAATAACACTCACTGACCTGTTCTATGTCAGGTAGATTCTTGTCCACACTTTCAGTCCGAACATCTCCACACACTCTATATTCTTTTTCCTCTTCGTTTTTAGACTTTGGCTCATTCTTTTTGGATAGAGGAGGAGAAGACACTTTTTCATCATTCTCTAATTTCTTTTTGGATGGAGGAGAAGACCCTTTTTCATTTTTCTCTAATTTATTTTCTGGGATAATTTCACTTTTACTATTATTATTATCTTCAGCTTTTGGATTTGGGGAGGCCTGGCCTCCAAATATTTTTCCCCACATTAGTACAAGATGAGAGGGACATGAGGGAACGAATTTAATGAACCATTTTGTAAATTATCATGACGAAAAAAAAGAAACGAGGGACAAAAATCCGGGGTTTGAATCTCTCTCCTTCCGCCAAAATATCATAGAAATTTCTCTTTGTCTCCCAATAAACGTTTTTCACAGATAATTCACTTTCAATATCATTATATTTATTTTCTTAAAAAACACAAAATACCCACAGACAATCAAAGAAAGAAGGCTTAAAATGACAGCAACATGTTGATAGCATTCGACACAATAACTCCAATGAAGCAAAGAACTGTTGTGCGCTTTACCTACAAAATAAATTACAATTTACAATTTCATCTCAAAGTTATTTTAATTCTTAAAGTGAAACAATTTACTGTATAGTAATGGCCAATTTCAACTCCAACTGGTAGACAAGATAAAAGGAATCTACAAAATTCAAAAGTCATTTAGAAATATTGCTTGAAACAATTCCAATATTTCATCCTACAAGTTAATGAAGAAACCTTTTCATAATATTGTTGTGAGCATAAAATTTCCAACCAGCCAGTAATTCTTCACTCTCCGTAAAAAATTTCCCCATTCGTCGAAATAGAATTGAGAGATAGAGTAAACCTGAGCATAAAATAAAATATTTCGTACAGTTAGTAAACTGATTAGACAAATATGATGAAAATAATCACCCTTACCAGTGCAAGCAACAAATGCCATCAAAATTGTTCGATTTCCTTCCAATTTAATGGCTCCGTAAATGGCGAAAATTACTGAACCGGCCATGACCACTTTGTGACCTGGGAAGAAAAGATCTCGACAGCAAAAATTGAAAAGGTTGTGCTCGACCTGGATTTGTCGGAATAAGGTCATAAAAATCCGGGGATTTGTTCTTAATTTGTCTTTTGTGATTTTGGCTTGAATTTGGATTCTCCCTTCCTCCTCACCCTCACCGCTAAAATAAAATGAATGTAATTAGATCAGCTCAAAAATAAAATTTCCATATCACACACACCCACGTATACACAAATAGAATGTACTCACGTCATTTCTCGGAGGACTCGGATGAAAGGGAAAGCGTACGTGTACATTAAGTGTCCGTAGAATAACAACTGGAATTTTAAATATTTAATTAAATGCTGTCCATTACATATTCAAAATAAAAAAATTAATCAAGTTCTCACCTGAGCCCAGAAACTGAGCCAGATGTGCAAGTGCAAGATGACGAAAGGTAATCTTATCATTATCGGCTGTTTCCTCGGTGTATCCAATAAACTCGTCAGGTAGAAAGGTCTATCCGGTGCTCTCAGGATAATCACAAAATTTTGCAATGTTATCAACCCTGCAACAAAAGGAAGAAATAAAAATTATTTATTTTTTTTAAAAAATCGCTCAAGATTTTTAATGAAAGGCATGTTGCCAGAGAAGGGGTTTGACGTTGGGGTCACTTTGAACCAGGGTAATTCTGAGAATGAGTCGGTCATTGTTGTGGAAAATGACTCTAGGGCTCTTAAAATATTTTGGAAATTAATTTGAATCTTTATCAGACTTTGACGCCATTCTATAGCTATGTTTCTGTGCTTGGGTTACACTCTGCGGAAGGTTTCAGCTGGTCCGCTTTCTCCATTCACCATTTTTACCATTTTCTGACAACATGACCTTTGACATGTAAA
The DNA here is from genome assembly GCA_009870185.1 of Pygmarrhopalites habei. Classification (NCBI taxonomy): domain Eukaryota; kingdom Metazoa; phylum Arthropoda; class Collembola; order Symphypleona; family Arrhopalitidae; genus Pygmarrhopalites; species Pygmarrhopalites habei. The sequence continues at coordinate 3,411 of WJFB01003250.1, read as the reverse complement.
AAATTTGACCTGCAAGAATAATAAAGACTTTGCACAGCGTCTCGCAACCATTTTTGACTGGAGGATTATGAACCACCACGAATCTACCTGTAAAAAGTCCAAATTTAATTAGCATTTTTTTCGCAACTTTCGCAAAATTTTGACAAGAGATTTCCCTACTTTTAAAATTATTGAAGAAGTTGATGTAAGAGTTGATAAAGGCTGGGATTTCTCTCCACTTGATAAATGTATTTATTTGGAGGTGGACTGGAATGGCTAGAAAATAAATAAAAAAAAACAATTTATGAGACATTGAAGAGGAAATAAAAAATAAGATTGTATTTATAAAATTGTACCATAGCAGGAGAGGGTGTACAAAAGATGACAAGTTTTCTGAAGATCAATGGCATTCCCCTCCGGAGGAAATAAGAACTGAAGGGTCCGGTAACAGAGGAATCCTTCGTAGAGTGTCATGATCACAAAATTGAGACAGCAGAAGATTTTGAAGATCCTAGATTGGACGTACTGGACACAATGGCCTCTCCATTTGAGTGGTCCACTCCCTGTCACATACACCAAATGGATGGCCAGGGCTAAACATCTTTCTGTTTTATGAGTCAACATCCTGACCTCCTTATTAGTACTCTATTCACAGTCCACACTTTTTTTTGATTTCAGTCACTCATCAAAAGTGAAAGTAAAAGAAACGTTCATAAATCGGACAATTCAAGATCTGAGACTTGACTTGACACTCCCTCAAAATATACTGTCCCATTGTTGGCATCTACGTTCCCCTTCTGTCGCTCTTATAGGTTGTGTAAGCGTGGTTGTGGTTACATCACCATTAAATGTTCGTACAAGATGTCAATTTTTTCCAACAACTTTATCAATTAAACCAATTTCGGTGTCGAAAAAAACATGGCGTGGACATGTCACTTTCTTTAAAAACAACAAGATAACGAAGGCGTGTTTATCCATGTTTTCCAGAGAGATATGAATTATTCAATCAAAATAATTATTTTTTACTACACCATCACTATTTGTTTTCATATGGGAGCGACACAGCCACAAAAAAAATTTGAGAATTTTTTGTATCTTTTTTAAATCAGACTCTGATTATCAGAGTAAAAATATTCTGGATTTTTCTCATTGTTTCTGTAATCCTGTTCTTTGAGGACTAACGAGTTTTCCAGGGCTTGTCCAAGTCTCTCTGAAGTCTCTGGAATGGCCAATTGGTTCTGTACAGTCAGTCAAATAAAATTTAATCAATATAATTTGTGATGAATGAACTGACATCAAATTATTTTCAACTGACATTCCCTAATTAGATCAGGTATGACAGAAACCAATCACAAGTGTCCATTCTGTGGGGATTGCAGGAATTATCCTGGATATTTTCCACGTGTCTGTCCACGGTTGATACTGACCAAAATGCAGGATGGTTAGTTGAGGGAGATAAGGATGATTCCACATGCTTGAATGCCACATTTAAATGGTCAAAAAAAGTTTTCCAAAAATTGGAAGGTGGGCTCAACATAAGATTTTGGAGGCTCTGCTCGTGGGGCACAGAATGAATCAGGATGACTCCAGTCACTGGAGAGTATCAGGATTGAGAAGGATGTAAATAATATTTAATTATTTTGTTTGTATCATAACATCGTGTTCCCCCTCAATTGTCAGCCGTCGTGATTTGACGTGGCCCATTAAATGTGTATGGAGAAACAAAAAGAGAGTGTGTGCCTTGTGTGTGTGTCTAGGTATAAACGGAATCATGTCAATTGGATTTTTTTTTGTTTATATCAAAAGTCTAGTCACAATTTGGGTGTCAATAATTGATGGACATTTTAAATGACGGGCCGGGGAGGGAGTGGGATTCCTTGACGTTTTTCGGATGATATGATATGACGTACCCGTAAACGTTCCACGTATGACGAATCGTCATTGATGACTGTCCTCGTCAAAATCAAAGGTCAGGGAAAAAAGGGATTCGAGAGAAATTGAAAAATAAAATTTAAGACCAGGGGAGGATATTGAAGGGGGTTTTAAGGAAGGGAACATACACATTATGTGTTATGGACATGTCACTCGGCTGTGTCCACCAAGTCAATCGTGTGTGTGTGACTTGAGTGGACTAGACGATGAGTCAATGTCAAGTTCAATATATCATCATCATAAATCCTTCAATGAATAGCACCGGTAGTCACAAATAAAACTTGTTTTTTCATCCGAAGGTGGAATTAATTGATTTCTAAAATTTTACAAGAATTTTCAAGATTGGATAGGACAAAAAACCCGGGAGTGATGTAAATACGCCACCCGTCTCTCTCTTGTAACTTCACCTTTTGTAAAAATCGATTTAATTTGTTTTTGAACAACTCACATTCAAATTGTCTCAAACAAGACAGGCCTTCATTTTGTGAATGAATGTTGAATGAGAGAGACAGAGAGAGAGAAAATATTTAGAGTAATTTTATTCTTGTTTTTCTTTAGGTAGAGAGGAGAAGAGTGATGGATCCATTGATGATGACAATCCAAAGATTCAAGACTGTCGTTTTCTTGATTATGTAATAGCAGCTAATGTGGACAGTTAGCGGTTGTGAAGACTTTAAAAATCTTTTCAACTTCCCGTCCCTTCCTTGCCAAGCTATGCGAAGTTTTTCACTTGCTGTCCATAATTGACCCAGTCGTCGGAATAGTACCCTGTGTGTCCCACCCACACACACACACAACAACCATCTTTAGTTTTTTATGCTGCTGAATTTATAAAATTATTTTAACTTACGACAGGTGAGTTAGAATTCCCGAAGCGACGAACCCCATCACGACCCTTCTTGACCCCGTCAATTTAACTACAGCACACAAACACACCCCAATCAATCCAACAGATGATCACAATTACAACAATTAATATATTATATAAAATCTCTTACCACCGCCGTAAATTCCTATGTAAAATCATAAAAGAGATTAGGAATTATTTAGCCAGAATGTAAAAAGGAATTTGATTTTAGCAGAGAGGGTACCAAAAATAGCAGCTCCTGATAGCATCACTTTGTGGAAAGGCATGTAGAGGTCTTTGAAACAATAGTTGAACACATTCTGTTGTACCTGTGTAGCAGAACAACAATTAGAATTGGTAAATAATATTTAAATAATAGAGAGACTTACCTCAAGACAACGATAAATATGCATGTACATTTGAGGCGTCCTCAAGACATTCTTTGTCAATTTTGACTGTAACTCGAAACTACACAAAGAAATATACAAATATTATTCAATGTAACAATTGAGAGGTTTCCCGATCGACGATAAATACATTCATACATAAATACATACATCCAGGCAGCGTTGAAGTCAGCAAAATGTACCGTAATTCAAGATTTAAAAGCCGGTCAGTAAATTTCTCGTTTTGTGTTCTTCGACCTGAATTTT
>WJFB01003249.1:0-14048 GCA_009870185.1 Pygmarrhopalites habei | reverse complement strand
TTTCAAAAAAAAAACATTTTGACAATTATGCAGGTTGTCTCAAAAGAACTTTAAAACTGTGCAAAAAAACCTATTCAAAGAATACCGCAAGCTTCAAATCCTGCAAAATAATTTTGATGCCCTCTACTCCCACTTTCTAATCCATTTGGAAGGAGTTCTCATTGTAACAGTAGTCTTGGGTTTATTGGCTGGGGTCAGAGTTGAAGGAGCTCAAGGAATCCGACCACTATTCGGATCCGGCACAGGACTCTCCATGCTTTTATTTGTCTGGATTAAAATGTCAGAGGTCAACGAGTTGTCAACGGAAATATTACATCAGTGGAAATGTCAAAGATTGACTAGTCAGGATGAGTTTTCAAAATATTTGAAGTCGACATTACCCATTCGGATTCGACTAGGCTCGTTTTTTTATGTCGATCGAGGGATTGTACTCACGATTTTGCAAATCATCATCAGTAATACTGCGACACTCTTACTTGCAAAATAACATTTTTATTTAATATTTGAAGGATTGATTCAGAAATTTTATAAATATTTTGTTCTAATGAGAAATAGCTTGTCCAAATATTTGCCAGTCCAAAAATATCAGAAATTATATTTTGCACTAAATACCAACAATTTTGTAAGTAAACTAAAAAATCTGCTAAGACAATCATCCAGAAATACCTACTTTTGCACGATACACTAAATCAGCTGTGTTAATTTTGAAACGGCGTCGAGCTCGACAATAGTTCTAAATATTGCAATAAAATTGGACGTATTACTTTTACTAATTTTTTTTCGTTAAGCATAATTTTGACGATTATTTTTTTCAATTATATTTTGACTACATTTTTTATATTACGGTGTCTGTGTATATTTACATCATCATCATACGTTGAAAATGCGCACAATTTTCCGCGACACCGCGCATTATTTTCTCTTATCTTAATTGTTGTTGTTATTGTGTGTGTGTGTACAAAGTTTGGACTCCAAACAGGACAGTCCACATTCCTCCTTGAATTGTCCATAGTTCATCTCAACAACAACAACAACAGCTAGAAATATCTCCAGTAGGATTTTGTCTCTCATCCTTCACCCAGAATGAGCGAAAAGCGTTAGACTGTGCAAAAAAACAACATACACACACGTGTACACCACACACACACACACACACACACAAGGCAGAGAGAATATCCCTCTCTCTCACACACACAAGTAAACTTCCATGAACTGCCCTTGAATTTTAGCTCGTTGTGTGTGAATGCCAGTGTACATAAGGTAGGAGCATTTTGGACTGGAGTAAGGCGATGTGATGACGACACAGTATGGGGTGATCCAATGTGTGCCTGTGTGTGTGTCCTACCCTACGAGGAAATGAAGTGAACCCGAAACTTTGCCCGTGTAGAGAGCTGCCTACATCCTCTTCTCCACACACACACAGTCACACACGCTTCATTTTATTCGCAAGCGTGGAACTGTGCGAATTTCCTCTCGCTCTCTCTCTTTCTCTCTCCATCAAAATTTTTGCATTCGATCCAGGTCTCAGTGCTCATGCACTCCGCTCCAACTCCACTTCTCTCTTTTTTCCCTCTCTCGCTCGGCGTGTCCTTGAGAAGCTCTTGATTCCTTCCCCAATACTCTGAATTTTTCATCCTTTTGCTATTTAATACACGTGCAAAAATCTCTCTCTATATCCTGACTCACCTCCACTCCTGTTGCCAAGGTAAAAAGGAGCCGTGAAACTGTCAACCACACACCTGTAAGTATTTTGATATTGTAATTTCAATTAGTTGTGTCACAATTTACGTGTATGTGTATTTTGTATGGATGTATTTATTTCAGTTGATAAATTAGCTTTTGTATTTAGAATAAACACAACTCAGTGTCCAGTGTGCGTGTGTGGAGATGGAGAGTTAAATACTTGAAATGTAATTAAGTGGGACTCCCACTGTGGGAGGATTTTTTGTTTGTTTATTATCAAAGGTCTGGTGATAAGAGAAGAGAGGGAGAAAGAAGGATCAAGGCAAATTTGTGTTGTTATCTGGATGGGTAGTCTTAAGTGAAGAACGTGCCAAATCAAAAAAATTGAGGGAGAAAAAGAGTATTGTGATATTTTCATACTGGATGACGAAAGAGAAGGAGGAGGAGGAGACGAAAAAATTGTTTAATTGAAATTATAGACATAAGGCAAAATTAAATAAGAGGAAAATGTTTAAGAGAATTTTACCCGCCGTCAAAAACTTTTCGGCAACCACCGGAAGCCGGCCGCTGCAATGGACACCGCGACAACAGAATTATCAACAGCAGCAACAGGTAACGGATTAAAATAATTAATTTGAAAAATACATTACAGCGTTAAAACGTGTGAATTGTTTTTTGTGTTAGAAGCCACAAAATTAAATTTAGTCTGCGAGGGTTATTTAAGACAATTTTGACATATTTGTTTAATTCTTATTTCTGTAATTAAGGTTTTTAATTTGTCAAATTGACAATGTCAATAAATTGGATCGTACAAGCGATGAAGTATATCTTTACAAGCTCGATGTACTGAATTAACTGAATAGTAAACTAAAACTGTGGATGGCGTCAAAGCTCCACAAAAGTGATTAATTTAAATTGTTATGATTCGACGCCACACACGATTTTCAACTGTCGTTCTGGCAATAAAAATTTAAAGAAGACTTCCGTCGAGTTTGTTCTTTTAAAGTTGAAGGAGATTAAATCTATTTAATTATAAGTAACAACATTTTACGAACTCTCAAGAGGCCCTTAAATGAAAACACTTTAATTAAAACCATTCTGATTTTTAATTAAAGATGCATCTTGATTTCTCGACCTGTCCTGATTCTAATTCTGACATTTTATTTCTAGTTGTACCTGGTGATGGTGGTACGAGGAGTGAGTACTCAGAAGTTGACGTACAACATCGAATTATTGTCGGACACTCCAAAACCCCTTGCCAAACTGACTAGTAAGAATGACAATAAATTTGCCGTGGAACAAAGACCCAGTGGTCAAGAACAACCTCCACTGGTCGTCATAATGACATGGTTAATGGCCACAAAGAGACAAACCAAAAAGTACTCAAAGTTTTATTTGGTTAGTTCCAATTTCAAATTAATATTAATTTCTTTGTTTAAAATAATTTTGAAAGCTTACACTAGAGTTTTTACTACAACTTCGTAGGATCAAGGATTCGATGTCTTGACAGTCAGCTGTAATCCCTTCCAACTTTTGTTTCCTACATTGAGAGGAGGAAAAGTACGTCAACTTTTAACTTCACAACTTCATTTTGTCCAGCAATAAGTTAATAAGTAAAAATTTCACAAATGTGGTTTACTATTGTTCACAGACGATTGCAAAGGATTTGTTGACAGTTCTCACAAATAATCCGCAGTACACTGTAAAAACCCTCCATGGATTCAGTGTCTCTGGATTCATATGGAGTCAGGTCATGGCCCTGTGAGTTTCAACTGAACTTTTAAATTAAAAGTTTTAATAATTAATTAAGCAGTGAAGACGAAAAATGGGTTGAATAATAAATTTAAATTTTGAATGTAGGATGGCGGAGGACAAAGCAAAGTATTTACCAGTGATCGACTCGATTGTTGGACAAGTCTGGGACAGTCCAGTCGATGTAAAAATTTATGACAGTTTACAATAAACTTGAGAAAACTAATTGCTAGCGAATCATTAATTAATATTTTTTTGGGGAATTCTACAAAAGGTCGAGGGCACATCCGAAGGAGTTGCTGCTGTAATAATTTCTTCTTGTTCTTTACTATATTATTTAAAATTTGAAATGAAGGGATTTAAAAATAATTTTCGTTTGAATGTGTAGGCAATGTTTCCAAAGAATAAAGTGCTGAAGGGAGCATTGGAGTGGTATGTCAGGTGAGTGGCACAAAAGTGATTCCTAATTTAATAATCATTTTTTGAATACGATTAAAAATATGAATTGTTATGATAAAAGGTGGCATATAAAAACGTTCCAAGAATTGGCGACGCAGCATTATCTTCAGTCGAGTGTATTTTATCACAACACGATCGTTCGATGTCCTGCCCTTTTCTTCGCCAGTGAAGACGACCCTTGCGCTTTCTTCTACATTGTGAGTCCATTACTCTGTGATAATTAGCAAAAAACTAAAGAAAAAAAAATTCAATGGAATTCAATGTTAATTTCAGGTTGAGAGAGCTGCAGACAGGTGGGAACAGCTGGGCGTCAAAGTAAGTTTTTAATTAATCGAATAATCGCTGGATAATTTAATTAGTGCTTTAAGTTTAGACAAAAAGGACAGGAGAAACCTTCATCTCAATTTCGCTGCACACAAATTGTATAGATGAATTGAATGATTGGCGTTGAGGTTGTACATTTAAAGAATTTTGTATTTAATTTTCCAGGTGTATATGAAAAGCTGGAAGTCGAGTCCACACGTGAGTCATTACTGGAAACATCCAGAAGAGTACATTGCGGAGTTGAAGGCATTTCTGGACAAATTGGGTATTCTAAAGTATCCTGGAGAAATCAGGGTCAAAAAGGTCGCAAAGGATTGAGGGAGCGAAATCGGAAACTAACTTTTTTGTAATGCGTGTACATACATTATATTATATTCGTGTTGATTAATTATTTTTCATTGGATTGTCATCTGGGATGATGGAGTACATATTCTGCTGTCTGTAAATAATTATTATTGTCGGTTAGGCTGTAGGATATTTGCGATGCATCTATTTTTGTTAACGTTACTCTAATATTATAACTGCCAATCGTTTCCAGATGTAAATTAATAAATATGAACAAAGACTGGGGTCAGAAAATTAAAGCTTGTACGTTTAATTCAATTATTTCATTGGGTTGAGAAGACTGCGTAAAGATTTGGAGTTGAGACAAAATTTTTAACAATGAAAAATCAGTCATTATTTCTAGACGCCAAATCCGTTCCGAGCCCTCTTCTCCCTTCACAGGGAACACTTGTGTCGTCAAGTCCAAGTTGGGTCAAGAAATCACAATCTGTACCTGTACAACTGATTGGTGTAATAGTCAACAGTCACTGAAGGCTGACCTCATACTCGTCGTAGCAATCCTTACAAGTATTTTGTCCTCGGAATATTTATTTTTCAGTTTGGAAGGTCTTTAGATATGCTTTGTTATAGTTATTGTACCAGCATTTTGATAAGTAGAATAATTTACATTGTCTCTCTCTCTCTCTCTTATTCACAGTCTTACTCTTAAAATGTCGGGGAATGTGACATTCCGAATGTCACTTCTTGCGATACACACATGAATAATATTTTATATTAATCATTGCTGTTAAAGAGAGAGAATAATATTCTACATATGTAAATTAATTTCTGTAAAATGAATAGCAATAAGCCCCTAGTTTAGCACACACCCACCACATCATGAATATTAATAACTCACCTGGAACTAAAGCTTCCTGGAGAATCTGGTGCCTAGGCGGAAGTACATCATAATAATAAACTGTGACACACACATAAAAGTACTTACTTAAAGAGAGAATTTACATACACCTCTCTCTCTCTCTCTGTTTATTAATCAAATTCACTTAAACAATACTGTGTATTGCGCTGATCGGCGTTGAACTGTGACATAATAAAAAATAATTTCATAGTCAGAGAGACTAAATGAAATCAGAGTCAGAGTGGAGAATTCAAAAATCCCAAAAAATCGGAATTTTTTTCGTTTTTTGGATTGTTTTTCCTTCTAGGGGGTTAGTAATTCGAGAGTTGAGCTGTCCATTCTTGACCAGTCAACTGATCTCAGTTGAGGACAAGTTTCGACGATACAGGTAAATCACTCAAAACTGACTCATTTTCCTTCAACATTTCATCGTGTCCAATGCACGAGGCTTGGCATTTTTTATTTTGCAAATTATTTATATTTCTTTGTTAATTTCACAGCTGATTCTTGTTTGAGTGAAGATTATCCAAGCATAATTCATCATGAAATGTGTCTGATTCTTCTCGCTGTATTCTTCTCTTTGGGGTCTGGCCAAAATTCTTATGGTTTTTTATTTCCCAAGTCTCCATCGGAGTCTAGGGATTCGGACAATTTCCCTTCCATCAAACTTGACAATCCAGTTCAATCTGCTTTTGATGAACCATTTCAACCTTTTTTTAGTAAACCTACTTCTTCTATAAACTCTGGTTGGGACATAAAAATAAACCCAGACGTTACAAGATCGAGCAATGGTGAGATCATCATAGACAATGTATCAATTATTTAATTCTACAAAATCTACATGAATAAATTTATAGTACATACCTACTAGTAGTGTTAAGTAATATTTTTAAGTGGAGAGTTTTTATTTATTCACAATTATTAATGATTTGTTAAATTTTAGGTATCCGGTGTTGTAAAACCGAAATTAAATTCGGAAGTTGTGTTCCCGACGATGTTTTCGGTAATTTTATAATAATTTCTATTGTTTGAGAACACATGGTATTTAAGTATTTATTTAGAACACTACTTAGCGATTATGTTTCTCCTCCTTGGTAGGGAATCCTATTTACAAGAAATGTAAGAAGGAGGAAGTCTTAGATGCTAGGTCAGGTGTTATCAAATCTGTAACCCGATCTGGTAGCTTGTTGTCATCTCTATGGGACAATGGATGTGTGACGAACAGTAATGTCTTCCAGAAAACTACCACATGCTTTTGCTCAACTGACTGGTGTAATGGTCAGGAGAAAACGTCAGCAAATTGTATACTAGAGACAACAACGAAAGGCTGGAGTAGACCAGAGGTTGCTACTGCAAGACCATTTGGCTGGGACAGAAAAATAAAAGCAGAGGTTACTACAAGGTCATTTGGCGGGAGTATACCTGAAACAACAACAAAAAAATTTGGCTGGAGTAGACCAGTGACAACTGAATCGAGCAAGGGTGAGATCATCATGAACAATGTTTCAACTATCGAATTCTACAAAATTTACATGAATAAATTTATAGTACTAGTAGTACTACCTAAGTAATGTCTTTTAGCATAAAGAATTTTTTTGTTCACAATTATTGATGATTTGTTAATTTTTTAGGTATCCGGTGTTGTAAAACCGAAATTAAATTCGGAAGTTGTGTTCCCGACGATTTTTTTGGTAATTTTTTCTTAATAATTTTTATCTATTTAGAACATTACTTAGCTAATTATGTTTCTCTTGGTAGGTCTTTTCAAGAAATGTAAGAAGGTCGAAGTCCAAGACACTTGGTCAGGTGTTATAAAGTCTGTAACCCGATCTGGTAGCTTGTCATCTCTACTGGACAACGAATGTGTGACGAACAATAATGGCTTCCAGAGAACTATCACATGCTATTGCTCAACTGATCTTTGTAATGGACAGCGAACAATTACAGCTTATCCTCTGTCCATTCTTGCTATCCTCATTTTGTCAAAATATTTGTTCTTCGTTTTCTCGTAGTAGTTGTCTGTCCTCATGTATACTGTATACTATACTTACACGTACTCCTACGAGTTACTTAAGATTCTTAAGTTAAGAAAGAATACTATAATATTTAGTTTTTCATTATTATTAGAAATTAAGTTTTGTTTTTTACCACTTTTTCTGTTGCTATTTTTAACTTAACTTAACATGACTTCAGATTGAAGTATTCTATTTTGATATGTTATGTTTTCATAACTAACATGAAATATTCCTAGCAGTTTACTGATATTGAAATTATAACGTAGGACCAATGAACAAAAATCTATCTTGTTTAATTGTATGATCAATCTTATTTTGATTTGAAATAAGGATAGTTATTTTACTTTTTTAACATGAAATACGATTTGTGTGAGCAACCACAATGTACTATAACATATTCTTATATTTTGATCAGTTCATACTTTAGAAGAAAATGATTTAAATATTTGTGTTTTTAGTTTTATATAATTTTATTGCCTTACTCCTATACTTACACTACTTTTTCAAATTGTTGAAATTTTAATGTATAAAAAATAAGTTACATAGTTACAGCTACTATGAACGTACCTACATATTTGCTTTCATCCGAATCTATATATTCTTTTATAGATGTACTTACTTGCACTGCCATAATTTTTTTTTCTCCTGAAGCATCTCTTTGGTATATATTTGAGTAATAGTACATAGTTAAGAATAATTGTTGAAATCTCCAACTTGGAGACGAGTATTTATTCATTTTACATGTCCATATTACATTTCAGCTCATATGGCATAAGTTATAATAATCATAAATCAAACAAAATCTTTAATTTTTTAAGGAAATATACCAATCAGCCTCGTCTCTGTTTAAGTTAATTAGTTTCACATTGTTAAATCTCGTGCACGGTAAAATTTCAACTAAATGCTTTCTTACACTAAAGGTCTTTCGTTCCTAATTATGAATCAAATGTAAGTACTTCACAACACTATAATAGTCATCACAACAGTACAAAAAGTTATTAGAAATCATCTTCAGGATATCCGTCATACTGATCAAACTCGTCGTCTCCATCTTCATCCTCGTCATAATCATTTGAGACCCAATCACCCCCATCATTAAAATCGATCCCATATTCTTCTTCATCACTTGCAGGTTCAAATTCATTGACATCGTCAACGGATTCCTCGTCATCCTCTTCGTTTGAAAACTCCAGATCAGCATCAATTTCTTCTTCTTCACCAGGAAGCTCAACAAGACGATCATACTCTTCCTCATTATCCGAAAATACTGGCTCATCTTCTATCTCAACCTCCACCGGATCCTCATCATCATTCGAAAATTGAGGGTCATCGTCCTCAACATCCACCTCCTCCTCACCAAAATCATCGTCGTTCATGTCATCTGAATCACCATCATCCGAGTTGGCAGAGGAGGGATTGGTGCTCATAAATGAGGCTGTGTCATCATCACGGTAACTCTACAAACAATGTAATCACAATTTATAAATATTTGACTTTCTTCTCTTTACTTTAGTAGCATGATATTATGTTTAACAAATTAGAAAACTCACAATAATATGTCTTTTAAATCTTGGATTCAAAGTTTCAGTTATTTCGTGTGTGTATGGCATTCCAGCAATATTGGACGATCGCAGAGTCTCCAGACATGGATTATTTTTTACAATCTCCAGTGCTCCGTCCTTGGTAATCTAGGTGTAACAGACGTAAATTATTTTAGTAAACATTGGTAATATTATATTACATTTTATACACCATTCATTTTTATGCTACTTTCTAGTTGTAAAGTTTTCTCTTACTCCAGTATTGCCAAAAATATCCAAAAATATAAGCTCGGGGAAGGAAATGGCTAGAAAACAGGTGAGATTAGTGATACTAATACAGCGTTTTAGTACCAATTCCCTCAACCCTGCACGCACAAACAAAAGAAAAATATTATTTGCATTTACATTGTAGTGTACTCATAATAATGAAACATATACACAAACTACAAACACTTTATTATTAACTGACCTTTCAAGTTGTTGAGAGAAAACGGAGCCAATTGGAGACCAGGGTCCACAGGGTGAATTCCAGTGAATCCAAAATCGGTGACATGTGAATTTCCAGATATTTCCAAGACCTGGAGTCGGATGAGATTTTTGCAAATAAATTCTATTGTCCCATCATTCACAGAACCTTCACATTTGGCAAGTTTCAGTTGAGTCAGAGTAGAAGGCATAAGCGTTGTAAAATCTCCTGGATTCAAAATACCACATGGAGGGAAGGAATTCAGAGAAATCTTTTGGATACAGGATGGAAACTGAGAAAAAATTGTTTTCATAGAGCCAGAATTTTGGGAGAACGTCTCAGGTTTCAAAAATGCAATATCAACATCCTTTAAATTTTTTGACTCGATCATAAAACTCCATAAATTTTCTCCAGGGGCAGAAAAACATCTTGTTTTGACTCGGAGTCTCTTCATATCCTCACTCCTTTCCCGAATAGTTTTCCAAAGATTAGTTGGAAGATCATGAAATAAAGTCATGTCAAATTCTTGAAGGAAAGGTAAAGCTCGTAAAAAAGTCACAATATTGTCAGTCTCATTGTGACTAGCTCGGATTGTCAAGGATTTTAAGGCTGGGAAGGATTTTTTGAAGAGACAATGTAATTGTTCATTACTGGAAGTAGAACACAATTGCAAGTCAGTCAGTTCCAAGACAATCAAATTCATCTTGTTGTTGTCAATAAGTTTGTGAATATTTTGTTGTACTAATTGGAGTCCTTCATGAACTTGAAAATTTTCCAAATTGTACTCTGTTTCATCCACAAGTTCAGCGACTCGGATGACTTTCAAATTTTTCATGTGAGGAATGAGGAAATCAGTAAATTTTACAAAATTCCCATCTGGACCATGCAACATACTGGCTGTGTGAGATGAGAGAGGTTTGAGAACTTCTGCAGAGTCATGTACAAATATTTGAAACTCTTGTAAATATTCCAAAGTTCTCTGAGCCTTGTCACTCAAAATTTCAGACCCAAAGATATGTGACGGATCCTCAGTCACTATCAGTGTATCCAGGGCCAATTTCCTAAGCCTTGTGGTGGATTCGAGTAATTTTCCAAGAGGGGGATAAAGTAAATATCCCGAATCATCATCCGCACCTACTGTGATAATGAAAGACTCTGTAAATTGTAATTTGGGGTAGAGCCAGTCAAAATTCCACTCGGAATCTTCATCATCATCCAATTTTATTCGTTTGTTCTTATTCTGCAAGAGATCATCTTCATCCTCTGATCTTTCTCGTTTATTGTGTTTTACAGTGTCATCCTCTTCTCCTTCCTCTTCTACACTTACTTCCAAACACTTGTCAACAAAATATTCATCATCTTCTTCTTCGTCTTCATCGTCCTCAGTATTTAAGTCAATGTCTTCTCCCTCTTCCTCTCCTTCCTCATTCGATTCTGGTGCTGCGAGAACAATTTTGAAATTCCTCCAATTGATTTTTGTCGTGCCAAATACGTAAGGGTTGAGACGAGCCACAGTCAAATGAACAACTGAATCATTTATGAAGGAAGACTCGATGAGAACTTTGTCATTAAAATTCTTGCAGACTAGTCTTGTCTCTTTCAAGTCGGAAAAACTTAAGTAGGGTAGAAGGTGTCTCCAAATCTGAGTGAGAGAGAAAAAAAATTTAGCAATAATAAATTTTTATTTAAAAAATTATCTCATAAACTGCTCATAAACCTATTACCCAATAAATACTTACCAAATTATTACCAAAAAATTCATCTCTTGACGCTGGGGCAGGTGAATTGTTCTGGACCTATTAAACCACCCATAACAAATTATTATTCACACATACACACACAAACACACACAATCTCACACACACATACATCATGAATTCGTGATATTACCTCATTGACAGACGGACTCGCTTCTGGCACTAGAATTTTCGAATCTGTTTCTTCCTGCTGAACAATAATTTCAAATTCGTATATTCATTTTGGATACAAAGTAGTAAAGAAATAATAATAATCAATGGACAACACCATAAGTTGTAAGTATTAAGTGAATTTATATAATATTTACCAAGCATTTTACAACAGCTTCTTCTTCTTTTATTTCTTGTGCTAGACTGGGTACAGACGGAGAGGGAACATGTTCGTCCTATAAAATGACAGAAAGATGTTACATAGTACAAGTTCTACTACATTAATAAAATAAGTCAAGTATATGTCATAGTCATACCAAATTGTTGGAAACGACTTCCTTTTGCTTTACATTTGATAGCGGAGTTGCACAATCGTCATCCTACAATTTAAATATATTTTGAACACATTAAACAAATCCGGTAAAAGTGTCATGATGTGTGTGTAAATAAATAATACTTATTGAATATTTATTTAAAGCTTACCAAATTGTTGGAGTGTTCTTCTGCTTTCATAGTCATCAAACCCCCTTCCTCCTTTACTATTGTATTGTTGTTGTCACTTACAATTCCATTTGACTGATTGTCTATTTTCACAGTATGAGTATCACAATTTCCCTCGATACCTTCTGTACCAACTTGTGGACGTAGTTTTACCATTCTCAAAGTCTTGAAAGACCTGCAAAATATCACATTTTAATATGAATAAAAGAATCCAAATACTATATTTTGTTTCAAACAAAAATGTGTGTGTTATAGGTTTTACAATTTATTTATTTAATCAAAGTTTTAAAACAACGACATGCACACAAAATACAGCAAACACTAAGGTTTTTGATGTACAAAATAAAGTATGAAAAACATATAGAAAGAATGAAAATTTGCAACATTTACTTACCCGATGAATAGAGGACGACGACGACAAAAAGTCACACTGTGTCACCTGCCCGGATGGTCAGTTTAATTGCCTTGAAACTTTAACTTTGAGTGGGATTGTTTTTCAAGGCGACATTCAAAACCTGTGACTGGCCCAAGGAGGTCTATGAATGAATATTTGTCCCATGAAAAACGCCATAAATTTCTTTGTTCTTCTTGGTGTTATAAAGTGTATATAGTATGTATAAAGTATTTATTTTACCCTTATTGAACATGGTCAGCCTGTAGACTTGTATTTCTCTTTATATATTGAACACTGATTCATTCCGTAAACTGGCCATGGCCATAGTTCCTAGATGAGAGTTCAGAAAAAATGCAGGAAAGAAACGTTCAGTGGGCAAACTCTCCTTTTCCAAACACTTCCTTTTGAGTTTTTACATTAACTACCTTAATGATCTGAAATTATAGATTGATAAATCTTGACATGCTGAAAACGTTTATAATATAAAAATATTTTGAACATACATAATATAAAGTTTATATTATGTGTGTCAGTGTTTTCTGACCTCCCGATTGGCCTACAGAAGGCAGTCTGCAAAGTAACCTGTCCTGATGACCCCTTTAGGTCTAAAAATCTGAAAAAATTCACAGTGATAGAGTAGAAAATGCTACTTAATGTTATCACTTAGGTCATAATATTATGTAAACTCCTTTGACCCGTCTCCTCTAAACCATGACCCATTCACGGATTCAATCAGTGTTGAAAATAGGAAGTAAAATGCAAGTCTACACCCTGACCCATGCTATATAAATAAATAATAAGCAAGACTATGAATGACATAAAAAGTAGTACAAATTTCAATAATTCCATAACATCATCTTTATTCATTATTAGTGCTGACAATTGTCACCAACTCCCTGAATGTAATCTTTCCACATATCTGACCTTGCTAAATCCTCACACTTTTGAACGACATTATCTGGACACCAGGAATGTAGAGCGTACATGGAACTAAAGAGAGTTTCAGACACAAAACCTCCTTCCCATCCAGCCACTTTGTACCAAATGTCCTGAACATTCTTTTGCCGGGTAAACCATGTCCTCTTTTCTCGTGGAGAAAAGTCGGGTAAAAAGTCAATCGCACTGTTGTTGTAGATTCCTCCTCGGACCTTCTCACCCAGTAAAAGAATGGGTTGACAATTTTCAAATCGAATGACCTCTCCATTTTCAATGTCAGGTCGGTTGAATATGGGCATTCCGATTCCAGGATAAAATGCATTAACCTTCCGACGACATCCAGGCTCTTTAAAGTAGATCACATTCAAAAAACAGTTGGGCAGGGCACAGTAGTAATTACATTCTTTTGGTACTCGAGCTACAAACGCTGACCCTCCTACCCGGTCACCACTCCTCTCTTTCTGGATTTGTTTTAGAGCTCTTTAATAAAAAATAATAAAAATAATCCCTCATTATCAGTTACTAGAAATATTTGACAGGAATTTTCAAAATATTTGAACAACTTACGCAACAAATTTTGCATTCTGTCTTATTAAACCCATCCATCCCAAATTTTGGAATTCAGCTTGATCTGCAATAATTATGGTTGACCTGGCTCCCTCAGAAGATGACGAGGATGACATTTCACGTGGCGATCTTGTGACCCTGTTGTGTGGACTGTCCGACTGGTCCTCGTTTGAGCCCACTGATGAACTGTTTATATAAATTTTCAAATAATTTAATGGCTGTATTTTTTTATGGCCAGGAAATATTTATTTTTGGCCAGGGAATTCCCGATTTTGAAATATTTTTTAATGGCCAGGAAAATATTTTGAAATCTTTTCTTT
>WJFB01003248.1:0-14049 GCA_009870185.1 Pygmarrhopalites habei | reverse complement strand
ATTCATTGTCCCTATTTTTGTATGACATTTTTACAGAATCTCAATCGCTGATCATGGCAGATGATGCTGGAGAGAAGAAAAAGCGGGGAAGGCCAGCAAAGGCTGCATCCGAAGTAGCTGAGAAGCCAGCAAAGGCCGAGAAAAGAGGTCGTCCCGCCAAGGAAGACAAAGGCGATGATGGTGGAGCCCCGGCTTCTAAACGTGGACGAGGCCGACCAAAGGGTACTGCCAAGAGGAAGGCAAAGGGAAAGCCAAAGGTATATATAAAAATATTTTTTAACCCTTTATTCAGTTTTTTCAGTGTAAAAAGAATAAAAACACATATTTGAGACTATTTTTGGAAATCTTTGACCTTGTCCTCTTCATATTATAGTATATATTTGTTTATCGTACAATATAGGCTGCCGGTGGTGGTGGACGACGTGGTCGACCTACAAAGAAGGCTGCTGAAGAGGAGAAGGGTCAGTCTAGCGGAGTTGAAGAGCCTGAAGAGGGGGATGACGAGTAGGAAGGGATTCTTCTGGTAGGATAACATTAACAAGAGAAGACGAAAATACACAAAACATACATAAAAATACAAACAGAAAAAAAACAAAATAATTGTTTAATATAGGACTTTTTTTCAAATGTCTTGTGTATTCAGGACACAAAGTAAGACAGTAATTTTAATTTTAGGTAATAAGTTTAGTAATATTGATAAATAATATCTTTTCAACAGTCTTGATTAGCTTCTCTATCCCTCCCTATGACCGTTTTAAATTTGAATTACAACAAGAATGTACTGTTCTTTTTTATGATTATATAATGTTATATATTTTTTTTTGTGTGTTGTTAAAATTAGTTACTTGACTTTTGATCACTTCCCAAAAAAGTTTTTTTTCCAAGGAAAAGAGAATTTGAGAGTTAATTTTTTTCAGCACAACAACATATAATAACAACCAGCCACCACCACACTTTTTATCAGACAGCCCAATACAAGTTGTGTGTCTGTTTGATTTTTTTGTCAATATTATATTTTTAAACAAAAAACATGCATGTGCCAGTCCAAGTGTTTTTAACAAATTCATACCAATGTGTTATTGTTTTGAATAAAAAGAATTTTTTTCCCCTCCATCATAACGTTGTCAGTGAGAATAAATGATTCAGTCCAATCAACGACAACATATTATAAGATAATATGTATAATAAAATATAGTACACATATAGATCTTTTAAAATGAGGGACTTGACCTCTACAGAACATTTTAATAGAGAGGGAACAAAGAAATAAGAAAAGCAACTCTCAAATGTAAAGTTACTATTATTATATTTATAATAACTTTTCACTTGACTGACTCATTCAAATTGATTGTAATTTATTATGAGAAATTTAACAAAAGGGGAAAAAGATATCGAAAGAAATTTATATTTAAAATTTGAAAAAAAATATTCTCACTGTTTTTTTAAAACGAAATTTTATTTTTTGAAAAACTTGTCAACTTTAATAAATCTTTTTATTAGAGAAAAACATGGATATAGACTATGATGTAGTGTTTGATACCTCTCGAGTTTATTTTTTAGTTTTGGTACAAAACTAATTCAACTTCATGTCAATGTCAACTCCGTATCAACACCTTTTAACTACTAGTACACATTAAAATAGTTATTATTGTAACTGTATGGTTGAATAAAAGACCTTTTATTTCTTAAAAATCCAAATTGAGTACTGCACTTCTTCAAATTTATTCAATCGTATGCCATAATAATTGTAAAATGAGTTGTAGGATGCAGGGGATGCAAGAAATAAAAATTCCCAAGTCGACATTATATATTTTTTCCTTGTCAGAGTCATGTCTTCGAATTCTAAATGCATTGATTTTTTTTATTTTTCATTTTTCAATAGGTATCACTTGACTCTGAATCTTTTCTCCACTTTCTCTCTCTCTCTTTCTCTCTATATTATAATATTTTTTGACACGTCTCTCCGTCCCCTATCTCTCCGTCTCACACGTTCTCTATTTCACGTTATAAATGCAAAGCTTCCAATTCATTATAATTTTTTGTGTGTTTGTGTATCTGTGTATTTATAACGTAGTAGTAGTAGTATAATAATTATTATTAATAATCATAAATTAATAAAGTCAATAATGATAATTATTCTGTTGTTGATGCTGTTGTTGCATTTGATGCTGATGTTGCTGTTGAAGTTGTTGTTGAAATTGTTGATGTTGTTGTTGGATATGATTGATGATGGCTATGGAGTGAGGACTAGGTTGCATAGGTTGAATTTGAATTGGAGTTGGAACAACTGGAAAGACAAGAAATACACATCAACGAATATTACATAAATATGAATGCATTATAACAACTTATAATCCAAATTGGTAATAAATAATACTATTATTATAATAGTATACTAACCTTGGAACTTTGAACCGGAACTGTTTGTGGCCACAAAGGACGAAGGAATTGATCTACAAAAAATTGATATTAGTCTCAGTGATTCAAAAATCTAATTGTTTTCTACAGTGTTTCTATTTCTATTATATGTTGAATTGTATTGATGAAATTTAAATTACTTAATACTTAAAATAAAAATTATAAAAAATCTTACCCAAAGGACCTCCCATTGAATTGGATG
This sequence comes from Pygmarrhopalites habei, assembly GCA_009870185.1. Lineage (NCBI taxonomy): Eukaryota > Metazoa > Arthropoda > Collembola > Symphypleona > Arrhopalitidae > Pygmarrhopalites > Pygmarrhopalites habei. The sequence goes on along the minus strand of WJFB01003248.1, from coordinate 11,429 downwards.
GTGGCAGGGATTGCAGGGACAATCTGTGATCCACTGAAATACTGGGTAGATGTTGGCGGTGGGATGGGTACTATCCGGGCTTTATTATTCCTTCTCAACAAATATAATTCACATTCTTGCATGTGCTTCCTCTTCAACTCTTCCTCTTCATATTTATGTCTGTAAAAATACATAATCATTTCTCATTAATTAAGACTATCCATTTTCACAGTTTTCCAACGAATAAAAGTTTTATTTTGCGTACCTTTCGAGCAACGATAAATACTCGGGGTCATAGTCCAGCATTTGATGTCCATAAGGATCAATATTGTCCGGATCATCCTCCCGCTTTGCATTTAGTTTAAAAAAATAATAAATCATTAATTAATTAGTTTTCCAATTGATTGTCAATCAAATAATAAATAATAAGTTTATCTCCCTCTCGTCTGGCTATGTACTAATACAAAAAGTTTAGTTTAAGCTATTTTTTCAACGTCTTTTTTAAATAGTTAAAAATATTTATACGAGTCATTTCAGATTGAGTAAATCAAATTAATTCAAAAACTCTTCATTGAGAGTAAAGCCATTATTATTGTCAGTTTCTTAAATATATTCAGGTCAAGAAAATTTCTAAAACTACATAATCTCCAAAAGGGAAGAATAATAGCAGTTATGTTTTTGAAGAAAATATTTGGAAATCCATTTCTTGAAGTATTGTTATTTGAAAAGTGATTTTCAAAAAGAAGCAAAGATTAGTGTAAACTTAAAATTTGTCAGTTTAGCATATTATTGTAATTTCCAAATTTCAGAATCCCAATCAACGCCAAATAACTAAAACACAAACAAAATCATTTTCAATCTAATAAGCAGAGGAAATCAAAATTTTGTGTGTAGCGAAAGACGGACCCAACCACCTTGTTCAACATTATGACAGCCTTCTACAATATACATATATGTATGTAATAGGACATTAGGGAAGCATTCCCACCATCATAATTTGTATACAAATATCCTTAATACATTATAAATATCGCAGTGTTTCATCAACTAAACATTAACAATACAAACAATTTATGTAAATACGATCATCAATAATTGATGGAGAAAAAGGAGAAATAAGCCAACAATAACCTTATCAACTCTAGTACTACACAGTACCACATTAGTGAAAGGTAATTTTAATATCATACCAGGTCGCTTTCAAAACTGTAACAGTACAATTTTAAGTGTTCTAATCCAACAGATCACAAGAGAGCCTGAAACTGAAGAAAGTTTCAGACTATTCAAGCAAGAAAGCCCCATATCCACAACTTAATCCCAAGAAATTAAACTAGACAACAATTTGTAGAGGACGTACATTAACATTTTGAGCAATAGATATAGATAGGGGCAGCATTTACAATATTACATAGATAAAGAAACAGAGAGAGAATAGTGTCGGAGTTATCATGGTCAGCAGTAGTATTGTCATCATAAATAATTGGTAATAGTAGTCGTCTATATAATTTGACTCTCTCAGAAATAGAGGGAGAGACCTGACGATATGTCAATACATTTTTTATTTTAAAAAAATACTAATTGAGAAAAACAGCACTTCGGGTCACGAAGTTGAGATGCCCTCCCCCGTCCCTCCCCTTACCAAAAAATAATGGAATTGATGACGTTGTTGTTGTCGTCTCTCTTTTACAAACTTTGCCAAGGCCGGGTCAGAGTGGGTTGAGATTGTAGCGTAGGAAAACTCGGTTGAGTTGAAAGGTCCCATTGTTTTGTAACCACTACTGGACGGAGAACCGGACCTAGCCGATGCAGTTTGGAAATCCGAATTGGAATAATTGATTTGATGACTGGACGTTCCATCTCCAAAGGAATTACTACATAACTCTTCATCATCCAACTCTTCCAACACGTAATCATCCACATCATACGAGTCACTCAAATCCCGACGAAGTTCTTGTGGAGACGTTACATGGAATGTCTTCATCCCACCCACAACAGTCGTCCCGTAGACTGGGTCCACATCCACATGTGTATTGTTGTAGATTGTCGGAGAGACTTCTGGAGGTTGTTGTAACAATTGTTGCTGCTGCTGTTGATGATGGTGAGGTTCGTACAGACTCCCGTCAATCACATTCGGATTAGACAGTCTTTTGAAAGTGGAAATGAGGAGTTCCAGATTCGACCCGGAATTCCCTCCACTATTTGACATGACTTGACTCCGTTTGAGAGACTCATTCTGAAGAACTTCTGGGAGATTACTAAGGGAGTGGGTATGTCTCAACTTGGCCTTCAACAACCTTCCTGGGTCATCAAAATGGCCCATAGTTGGTCTGGCAGTCTGGGGACAGATGGGTGCAGGAACCAATCTAGTGGGTGAAACTTGTCGGGGAACTGTACAATTATTACTATTACTTGAAGAAGACGGAGCAGTGGGTAATTTCCCTCCTAAACTAGACTTGAATAGTAGAAAATCTTCATCCGAGTCGGAGATTGAACTAGACTTGCGAAATAATTGAGCTAGGGGACTAGGACAGACACGAGAAGGGGACAGCTGCATCGGATCTCCACCTTTATGACCATGCTTCATGGATGCAGAAGAGGAGGAAGACGTTGGGACTGAAGAAGAACAACAAATCCCACCTGTCGTGGCATAACTCTTTCCTTTACTATCAGGGAAAGTGTGGATCGTTTGATAATGTAATTTCCCCATGGGGACATTCGACGTCAAATATTCTGCAGGTAATTGATGTGGTCGAGGAGGAAGAGGTGTGGGTCTTTTTGTTGTTGTTGTTGCAACCATCGCCGGGTCACTACCATCACACGTACCCGCAGCCACAACACTTGCAAAATGTTGATCAAACACGGACAGATTGTGTCCGTGTCCATGATTATCTCCATTATTATGAGTTCTCATCAACACATCGGCCGTGACTGGAGTCCTGGATGAGGAGACTAGGGAACTCCCAGAAGACAATGGTTTATTTTTCAAGTGACTACTCAGAGAATACCCTAGTCCAGAAAAATCTTCGTAAATATTATAACAGCCTTTCATCTCAGTCGAATTCAAATCCACATCCCCGTCTGAATCCATGTGTCTCAAGTCTGCACAAGATTTGGTGAGCAACTTCATCCTTTGTAATTGTCGACCCTCCCTCCCAGTCGGTTGGAGGAGGAGATGGGGACGTTGATGTTGTTGTTGTTGCTGTTCCTGTTGTTGTTGTCGAGCAAAAATCTCATTCAGAGCAGAGGGTAAGTCCGCCACACTCTGACTATTCGAGTCATGACGGAGTCTACGGAGTGGAAGATTTGGTCGTCCTTTCCCAGTCTCAACATTATTATTACCAGTCGTTGTGGTCGTCATTGTCACTGTGGACGATGACGCTATAGGAGGGGAGGGGAGCACAGTCCCAGGTACTAATTTCTTGTTGCCAATCTCTTCTAACGGTTTATTACTAGTAGGAAGACTAGTCATACTTATACTAGTCGTAGTCGTAACAGCAGTGGAAGGTTGATTCGTAAAATGGTGGGTAGACAAATCCTGAGATTGAATTTGTTGCTGCTGCTGTTGTTGTTGTATTGGTGGTGGTTGTGTTGGCTGAACTTGTGCTTGAGGGGGAATGTATGAGGAGGAGGAGGACTGAAGATGCGAAATTTGATTAAAATATAGATTATTATTATCACAAATCACCGGACTGGTGATGACACCACTACTAGAAGGAGTACTCTGGAGTGGTTGTGCGTAGAAAACTGTCCCTTGAGGAAAACTTATGGTATTAATTGGTGGTAAATTGGTATCATAGTTTGCATTTGAACACGAGATTGCACTAGAACTTAACTGCCCTACCCCATTATTACTATTACTATTATTACTATTAGAAGTAGTACTAGTATTCCACTGTCGTATACTGTTCTCAGAATGACCAGACGTAGCACTGATCCCGTACATTGATGTACTGGATGGAATGTAGTGTAGCTGATGAGAAATAGGAGGAGGTTGGGATATTGTGATTAGCTGCGGATGGGAAGACAACATGTTTGAAGATGAAGTCACTGTTGGGATTCCTCTTTGAATTTGACTATAATAGTATACTTGTTGTTGTTGTTGCTGCTGCTGCTGCTGATGGAATTGTTGTTGTTGGATTGTCAAGTTGTTTTGTGACGCGACTGGATGAACCTGGATCCCCAATGTATTATTCATAGAACCCTGAAGGCTGAGATTGTTAAGTGCAGCCACAGCTGCTTCCGTGGGGGCAAATGGTAACGAGAGTGGTGTACTATGAATATTGTGACTAACAATACTCTGAACTGAAGTGTTGGTGTGACCTGACCCTGGCAAATGTAGTTGACTGGACGTATCCCTCAAACTCTGAACATGATTTTTCCCCACCTGACTTTGATGACTCTCCGTCATCATCATTTGCTACAAAAGGGTTAGCAGAGAAAACCAAAAACAAAATAATAAAATAATAAAGTAAAAAAAAATAAAATGCAAAAAATAGAGAAAATTCAGGCACAACGGTAGTTACCCAGTATAGTAATAATTAAACCACACACACACTCACGCTATAAGTACGTATGGTATAAATTACAATTTCAAAAATTACAATTTTGAAATCCAATCAAAGTCAGTAATGATTACGAATAAAGTTGTAGAATTATTGTCAACTCAAGTACTGCACAGTAGAGAACACTCGCAAAAATAAAAAATTGAAAATGCCAGGATAGAGAGAGAGAGAGAGAGCAAACTCTACGTAGTAAATTGTTATGATCACCAAAAATAAGAGTCAAACTGGAGTAAAAGGGATTAAAATCACAGTATGATTATATTGGAATTAACCAGCAAGTAGAGATAATCTAAATAAATAATCCGCTTTAAATTCTCTTGTATAACTTTTCTACAATTTTTCTGATTCTGCTGAATAAGAAAAGCTCCCCAAATTTTCTCAAAATAAAATCATAAACTCTAATAAGGCTGTACTTTATAAGTTCAAAATATAAATGAGTCAATTTACAAGATCAAATTACATTAGAAATCAGTTTGAAAGAATGAGAAAAAAAGAATTTCAACTCAAACTCGAATGAAAATTTACGAGAGACTGTACAGAGCTAAGGAATAAAGACTAAATGTAAAATAGGGTAGCACACAAGGAGATGATGACCAAAAGTCCATGAGAGAGAGAGAAAAAAGGTAGGACGGTCAATTAAAAATAAATGAAAAAGAGATTTCAAATGAAGAATGCATGAGTTACGAGTAGACAGATATTTTCTCAATTTTCCTATAATCAATAACCTGGATCTTCTACACTATCAATTTCCCTACATACCCTCACATGTCACAGCAGCACACATGAATGAGACAGAGCACACATGAGAGGTAAGGACAGATTCAGATTATTGGTTTTTTACCGTTGGAATGACACAATACAGGCTCCGTCCAGGCACTACCTACACACAATGATTTTTTGTCTCAATTGAAGAGTCGTAACAAGTCAAGTGCAAAATGGACAAGTGGTGTAGTATGCAATTTGATTATTAATTTAAATAATTCTTCCGTTCTCCTTCCTACACTCCAAATCAAACCTCACACACACACAACAGACAAACAGTACTAAAGAGATAACAGCACATATATTTATGTGAAACTTCAAGTCAATGCCAACAACGTCATTGACTCGTTGACACCCAAGTCACGACACTACTGGATGACGACTTGATTGAACGATTAAAAAATATACATTTGAATACGGATATTACCAGTTAAATACCAACTCCCTTCAAAATGTACATATTATACTTTTATGTATTCTTACAAAAATAATTTGTTTGCCAATAACTTTTAACTGTTCTCATGTCAAATATTATCGTAGGATCCCATATTAATGTATAAATTCAAAATTTAATTTCGATATGATTTTTTTTCGAAATACCAGTACCCCACAATTGCCTTCATTTCACATAAAATGACATCCCGACCTTTTTATCATTGTTTCGTAACAATTTTCCATCCATATGTCACGTAGAATGGTGTGTGTCCCCAAAAGACTCCTAATGCTAATTTCCCTCAACATAATGTCGTCGACATACATACTTACATACAGAAACTACATAGCATGCAAAGACAATTAGAAAATTTTTGTAATATTTACCCCCTGTTGTTGGATGTAAATCTGCCCTTGCATTAGATGTGGCTCATTTGTGGGTTGAAGAGTGACGTACCCCGAGTCAAGTTGCAAGCCTACAAAATTATCCAAGTTCGAATTTGTTACAATTGTGATCATATTTCAAGACATTTTCGTAACACATATAAAATTCTTTTGAATGTATTATGAAAATAAAAGAAGAAGAAATAACCTGAAATATTCTCCGGGAAATGACCAGCATTGGAGTCTCGCAAGAGTAAAGCCTGGACTTGTTCATTTGTCATGCCCTCGACAGGATGCATACTGGTCAATGGCATCGCCATGTTGATACCCATAGACAATTGATCCATCATGTATTGTTGTTGTTGTTGACTCAAATTAGACTGCGACTGTTGACACTCGGCCATCACTTGTTGTTTTCTTCGGTCTTCCCGATCCCTAATCAATGCCTCCACTTGAGTTTTCAACAAGTTGGCAACAACTTTACTGTCCTCATCTACGAGTAGTCCAGTCTTTGCCTGCATAAAAATAATAATATCGAGAAATGATTCCCTACTGTCATAGAACTGAGCAAACATGGAATTATTGTAAAATATAAAAAGGAATTCACTTACTCATATCTTGAGCGACTTCATCCGCATTATCAGTCACAATGTCAAACTCAAATTGAATGGCCTCATCCTCTCGGCACTTGTTACTCCTCTTTTTTGGATCAATGATTCTCAGTCGAAATTCCACCTTTCCAGAGTCTGACTCAATTGCCTGATCTTTTGACACGAGTTCCAATTTTGTTTGAAGGGTTTCATAACCCGAGTCTACCTGCAAACCTAAAAGTTAAAAAGATAAAAATAAATTTTAGTACATGTAATTCTTCGACTGCATTCTTGTGTGAAAAGGCTTAATTAATCATTGAAAATCAGACAAAGGTCAAAATTACACACTTACCAGCGATATTCTCCTGAAAATGACCAGCATTGGAGTCACGTGAAAGAAGATTATGAACTTGTTCACTTGTCATTCCATCTAAGGGAGGAATATTACTAGAAATGGGCATTGTCATATTTATAGCCGCCATGTCCATTGGGTCCAATATGAGCTGTTGTTGTTGTGAATTTAAATGATGAGACTGATGAGATTGGTGACACTCCATTTGATCCATGATGTGTTGTTGTTGTTGGTTGAGAGTAGATTGAGATTGTTGACATTCAGCCATGACTTGTTGCTGTTTTCGCCGGTCTTCTCGATCCCGAATAAGCATTTCTACTTGAGACTTTAGTAAATTTGCAACAACTTTACTGTCCTCATCAACCAACAATCCAGTCTTTGCCTATTCCAATAAAAACAAATATTAAATACCTATTTTTGAAGATAACCCGACACACAAGCACTAGAATAGCACCAAGATTTTAAATTGTATGCTTGAATTAAACTAACTACTCATATCTTGAGCGACTTCATCCGCATTATCAGTCACAATGTCAAACTCAAATTGAATGGCCTCATCCTCTCGGCACTTGTTACTCCTCTTTTTTGGATCAATGATTCTCAGTCGAAATTCTACCTTTCCAGAGTCTGACTCGATGGCCTGATCTTTTGACACGAGTTCCAATTTTGTTTGAAGAGTTTCATAGCCCGAGTCCATTTGCAATCCTGGAAATAAATGAGAAAAACAATTCGAACAATCAAAAATTCAAATTAATAGCTGTGTGAATGATTTCAAAATTATTAAAATAAATTCAAATTCAAAAGACAATTACCAGAATAACTATCATGAAAATGACCAGTATTTGAGTCGCGTAGGACAAGAGTTGGAATTTGTTCATTGGTCATAGTCATGCCGTCAACGGGATGCATAGTAGTTGTCATGGGCATTGCCATATTCATACTCCCCATCTCCAATTGATCCATCATTTGTTGTTGCTGATTAAGAGAAGACTGAGATTGTTGTTGACACTCTGTCATCACCTGTTGCTTCCTCCTTTCTTCACGCTCCCGTAAAAGCGATACGACTTGAGATTTTAATAATTTAGCTACTACTTTACTATCCTCATCCACGAGTAGTCCAGTCTTTGCCTGTGGACAAAATAAAACATGTCATCAGTTATTGTGTCAACGTAACAATTAGAAAGTCTTGTGAATTTAAATCAGGAAAATTGATTTTTAAAAAATAGTGAATGCATTTGACTCACCATATCTTGAGCGACTTCGTCAGCATTATCAGTTTCAATGTCAAACTCAAATTGAATGGCTTCATCCTCTCGGCACTTATTACTCCGTTTCTTAGGATCCACCACTCTCAGTCGAAATTCAATTTTTCCAGAGTCTGACTCAACAGCCTGTTCCTTTGACACTAATTCAATTTTTAGACCAGGGTCCTCCGCGAAAAACTCATGATTCAACAGAGTTTTCACGCTCGGTCTTTCGGATCGATTCAGTCGGATGCATTGATCTATTATCTCTTTCACCTCCGGAGTTTCAATCTTGTCAAAGCTCTGCGGTTTAATACCCTACAAGAACCAATAATTCAAAATAATAAAATATTAATAAATTCTCGAAATAAAAAACACAAAATGAGATCCCTCATTGTTGTAAAAGTGTAGGTACCGATATGTAAACTTACACTGACAACCCGCTTGTAAATTTGGGCAGGACCAGTACATTCTGAAGGTCCGAATAGGAATAAAATATTCAAGAAGTATGGAATTTACGAATCGTATTATATAGCATACACCATCGCAAGCAGTCTATAAAATGTTATACCTGAATATGGATACTCTGACGTGACCATCTCCAGCATACACATTCCAAAGGCGTACACATCTACAAACGAAGAATAAATAATTAGAATACATATACATTTTAGAGAAACTGTATAAAGTAATACTTGGTTTTCGAAACCTACCAACATATTCGTCGTAGTGCTCTTCGTACATCTCGGGTGCCTGTACAAAAAAATGTCATTAGGTATTTTGACACACTTTAATACCTCAGGAAGAATATATTTGCATGAATTTTGAATTACCATAAATTCAGGCGTTCTAGAAGAAAAAGTAAATTTTAAAAAAAAAGAATGAAATTTGATTATTATTGCGAATTACTATTTGAATAATTGTGACGGTAGAAATGAACTTTTCTTTTTACCCAATGATTGACTTCACAAAAGAACCATTCTTCAATGTTGCTAGTCCCAAATCTCCAATCTTTACAGAGCCAGTGGTTCCGGAAATCAATATATTGTCACATTTTAAGTCTCTATGTATGATTGGCGGTGTCCTCGAGTGGAGAAAGTAGAGTCCCTTCAAAATTTGACGGTACCATGACTTTAAAACTTTCAAATTGACTTTCTTAAACCGCTTTAAGTACCTACAGGACATGGGGGAGGAGAGAAAAAAGAAATTAATTAGTACATGAACATTATCAATGACAAAATGTTAGTTAAGAGATGATCAACCCATAGCTATGACTAATTATATCTTTATATAAAATACACACAGACACAAAATAAATATTACTTACATTTTCAGAGTCCCCGAAGTCATAAGCTAGAATTAATAAAAAAAAAAATACACAATAAATGAACGTTCACATTTCTTTCCTAAAAACATCAACATATCTGTACAACAATTACCTCTGTGACCAAAACGATATATTTTTTCTTGGGAGTAGGAACTTCCCAATAATCGTAAAATCTGACTATGTTCGGATGTTGTAGATTTTTCAACATCTCTGCCTCCTCTCGAAATCTTTGCCTCTCAGTTTTACTCAACTTCTTTTCCTATAAATTAGAAAATAGAATAGAAGAAAACATTTTAGAATTTGATTTACTTTGTATTCTTTGTCCCATAAAAAATGAAATAAAAAATGAAATGATGATAATACCTGGAGCTCACACCATGCAACACTCACACCCGTCTGAGTATCTAAGCCCCGGTATACAGTCTTAAAACTTCCTCTGCCAATTTCTTCGTCAAATTTTAAATATCGACCGTCAGGACTTTGATCAACAGCCTCTTCTTCCCCCTCCTCCTTATCACTTCTGTCCTTGTTCTCTCGCTCATAGTTAATTAAATTATGTACATGTGGCGAATTTAAATTATTACTACTGATATTCGTTGTGACTTTTGACTGCGCTTCCGTGTCTAACTTAATACCTACATCTTTTAAATGAGAATCATTAGCAATCATCATTTTGACTGAAGACGGTGATGAGGACTCAACACCGCCCTGTTTGTTGACCACAACAGCAGTTCCACTTCCACTCACAGTATCCTCCTCTTTAATCGACTCCAATTCCTTTTCACTTTTCTCCGCATCCTGCTTGTCTCCCGGAGACAAGAAACCCGCCGAGACAATACCCAGTTTATTTAGAACCCGTTCATCCAATTCATTCTCATGTTGTCCCAACACTGCACCATCACCAACAACACTGATACTTTTGCCATTAGGGGCTCCAGTATCACTCCCTCGACCACCCAACACTTTCTTCTCACCGTCCTCAAAGTTTTTATTTTCTACATCAATATCACTGCAATTATGAACTTCAAAGGAAACTCCATTCTGATGAAGGGTCCGTTTGAACACGGGCTTCGACTTCCCCCCACCATTACTATTAGTACTTGTTGTTTTCAAGTCCTTATTCTCTATCTTTCCTTTTCCCAAGACATGTCCACCACTACTATTGCTATTCACTACTTGTTTGTCTTTGTCACAAGGAGACACGGCCGTTGTGGCGGTTGACGCAGACTTCTTTTTAATTAAAATCTCATCAATAATTCCATGAGAATTTGCAATACAATTATTCAAAATATTCGTGTGATCACTTGAGGAAATGGCTTTTCGTGGTGACAAGCTTCGGTGGTGGTGATTTCGAGGCTCTAATGGAGGAAAATGGTCTGCCGGCCCGTCGTAACCTACTTTGTCCACTGGTGGTTTGTCCAGTGTGGAGTAGCTTCTACGGGGCCGAACCGTCCTGGACACCGTTCTGCAATCACATAAACAAGTCAATTATTTTTCTGAGTCAAAGTTGAGTCAAAAAAAATTCCGGAAAAAAATTCGAACTGGACATATCCCGCATCTCGCAAGGATATCTTTTACTACGAGATTTCACTCGTCCACGCTAATTTTCTCTTCTCACGAACGGACTTTCACTGAGCACGATCGTAGCTTACTTAAAAATTTCGCTCTCAACAATTGGCATATTTTTTTCATGCAACTAGAGCACTTTAGCTATTTTTAGAGATTAAAGTTGGGTGATTTTATCAACCCACTCCCCCGCAATAAAATTTTGAAAATCTAGATTTTTGAATTTTGAAG
>WJFB01003247.1:0-14050 GCA_009870185.1 Pygmarrhopalites habei | reverse complement strand
TACATGTTAAAACATAGGGTATGCTCCTCACCGGCCCCACCCGAGTTCTAATTGGTCATTTACGGTATTATATTTATGGTCAAAATTATGCAGTAAATCCACACAGAATCACCTTAAAATTAAGTATCCACAAAATCACCATCAAAATTCTAATGGACACCCGTAATAATCAAACGTAATGATGGATCACAAAAGAAAGTCGGTCGAAAAAAATCGGAGCAACCCCTCTCCCTGAAAACCTCATCCATTCTCACTGACCTGAATGACAATGTTTGGGAATCATCCAGTGTGGGTTCGAAGCGTTCCAAATCTCCAGGTAAACGACCTGGCAGTGCAGGAAAGAATCCTACAGAGAGTCAATCGAAATCCTCAAAGTCTAGTCGTTCCTTATCACCAGCCCCTCGACCAATTCATACCAGACAGACATCTCTATCTCAGAGGTCAGAGTATGATTCCATCCTGGCTCCACGTACCCTCACCTCCGACCAAAATCAAAATCCTGGATCACATAAAGAGAAACTCATCCGAATTGTTCAGAACCTTCAAAGGTCAACCCTTGTCAAATCTACTATTGGATTTGACCGGAGTCGGGATCTACAGGCTCAAGTTGAGACAGCAATGAGGGTATGACATTATTAATTTTTTACAGCCAATACAATTAAAAATCTACATCCTTCATTTGATTCCGAAGGAACACAAAATATTTTCCTGTGTTGGAGTTTACCCGACCATTAGGAAAGCACTACAAAAGCGGGGATGGGTAGAGAGGAGTCCTGGCTTGGGTCAAGGTGGGAATTTAACCCGCAATTAAGATTATTGCAGCGTTTAATTGTTACCATTAAAAACTGATGCTATTTTTGTTGAGTAGCTCGGTCCACCAATTTTACAACGTCCCTGAAAGGTGAACACACAAAAAACATGACACAATGTGAGTAAAAATGTGGAATATTTTTTTATAAAAATTATTTCTCATTTTCAGAATTAAATTTCAAAGCTTTTGACGATGAACCGGACCATGTGTGGATGAATAGGGTTCTGCGGGACTACCCGCCTGATTTTATTTGGGTAATTCGACGTGACAATATTGACTGGTAATTGATGTCTTGTGGATTCAACAAAATTATTGTCAATTTAATTAATTATGGTAGTGGATAATTTAATTAAGTTCATATTTTTTAAAAGGAGAGGTCTTCACAAGGATCAGATCATCAACCGGTACCCTAAAGCAAATTTTACAACCAAGGTACAGTTAAAACACTATATGAATCAGAGTTAACTTGTAAATAAATTAATTTCAAAGTGGGTCACTTTTCAAAAAATTAAAAAATGGACAACAGTAGTGGAGAACAGCAACTATAAAACTCTAATCCGAAACAATGCGTGATATTTATAATCGGCGTTGAAGTACTCTATTAATTTTGGAGTCAAACAATTAATTTTTTTAATTTTTGGCAACAGGTAGGGATTGCTAATTGCATCCAAAGTATGCAGTGGTACAGTGAAAAAAGGATTTCAGACTTTTTCCCTCGTTGTTACCGCCTTTGTATCGAAGAAGAGAAGACAGCTTTTGTGGACGACTACCGACTCACTGCCTGCCTCGGTCTTCTCAAATGGGTCGTCGGAGCTTACGAGAAGGACGGAGAAGCCGGGGTCATTGACCACACAAGTCTAGTAGACTCTTCTGCAGTGGATTTTGCAGTATGTCAAGTAAATAATTATGTCCGACTCCGTCGTCACGAAGATATTGACTGGATGATCCAGTCTACTTTCACTGGTCAAAATTGGAACACTTTCCTCCAGTATTATCAAGTAGTTTTTTTGAAGAGTAAACTGTCTCTCTCAAATGAACTGGAGTCTGGCAAGGTCAGAGTCCTTAACTTAACTTCAGTTACTAAATCCAACGTTTGAATTCATACTTTAATGCACACTTAACTACTGTAGGTATGGCATGATGATGCAAAAAAAGCTTTGCAACGAGTTGCTCCATTCTGGCCTCAGTTGAACATTGATGGCACGAATAATATTTGGATTTGTAAACCAGGAGCAAGGTCAAGGGGCAAAGGGATCGTTCTCATGAATCAACTGAATAAAATCTTTGAACTTTTATCCCAAATGAATGCACGAGAGTCAAATTGGGTTGTTCAAAAATATATTGAGAGACCGATGCTCATTTACAAAACGAAATTCGATATTTGACAGTGGTTCATAGTCTCCGACTGGAATCTCCTCACCGTCTGGTTTTACAAGTATACAAAAAAATCTTTGATTTTAAAAATGTATGGAGAAATCCTGCTTCATTTTGTTAATTTTTGTTTTCACTTTCACTTTCCAGAGAAAGTTACATTCGATTCTGTACAAACCCATTCAGCCTGGACGACTTCCATGAGAGCATTCATCTGTCTAGCAATGCAGTGCAGTGTCGTTACCGAAATCCGGATTTGAGGGACCAAGCTCTACCCACAGAGAATATGTGGGATAATTACACTTTCCAGGCTTATCTAAAGTGAGACAATTAATTTAAAAAGAACGTTATTCAGTTTACATGCTAATATTAATGTGACTATGGGAATTTCAGGACTCTTGGGAAAATGGAGATGTGGGACAATGTAATTTATCCTGGAATGAAACAAGGGATTCTGGGTACGCTACTCAAAATATTTTAATAGTGCGTAAAATGGGAATACAAAAAATTAATTAATTTAAATTCTTATACAGGGATCATGTTAGCCTCGCAAGAATCTGTGGATGTCAAAAAGAATTGTTTTGAGTTCTACGGAGCAGACTTTATGTTGTCTGAAGACTACAGACCATGGGTAATTAATTACCGTGTACAAGTCTAAGACTTGTAACTTAATTTCAATTAAGATTGAACTTTGAATTTATTTAATTGTACTATTCACAGCTAATTGAAATAAACAGCTGTCCCTGCATGGCCCCTAGTACAAGTGTCACTGCTCGAATGTGTAGCCAGTGTCTCGAAGACGCAATTAAAGGTCAGTTTCCCAAAAATTGAACATAATTATTGAAAATTTCCATGCATTTTGATGCAAACCTTTTCCTTCTTCTCTTTAGTCGTGGTGGACCGTCGAGAAGGCGAGTCAAATACCTAAATTTTACGCACACAATTATATTTCGAAATATTCGCACTAAAAAATTAATCATAATCAAATTAAATAGACCGAACAGCTGACACAGGATTGTTTGAATTGATTTACAAGCAACAGCCATACACATCCCTCGTGTCAAATGGTCTTCACAGTGGGAGTGAGGTCACGGTAGTCGGGAAAAAACTGAAAAAAGATAATGACTGGCCTAGGTAAGTCAATTATTTTTCTTTATCCACTTCCCTGTTGACCTATTTTAAAGTATTCATAATACAAATAAATCATTTCAGTATCATCAACAAATATAATAAAAAGAGGGCCAAAGTTTCACCTCAAACAAATAACTTGTTGTCCAACGTTGAGACCATCCGTCCTGACCTACTCAAGAAAGGAAATCCCAATGGTTTATCCTTCATCGAATTGATCCAAAGACTTCGACTCAAAGATGAACAGAGTGACTCTCGTTCCACGACCTCACCCTCAAACTCAATACATCATCAACAACTCCTGGCCACTTCCGGAGTGGGCGGGTCTCAAACGACCGGGACAACAGGGAGCGTCCAAGAGAGGAAAGAGAGACGAGGTCGGGAGAAGAGTGTCAAAAGGTTGAGTACAAATCGAGCGTCCATCCGTATGGAGACAGTCAGTACAACAAAGGGTCCCTCCCTTCCTACTAATGACTCCGGGGGATGATGACCTCAACACCCTAGTCAAGTCGGTCAAGAGTAAAAGATTGAAGAAGATAAAGTGGAGTAGGATTAAGAGTAAGAGTTAGGAAGAAGAGGATGAGGATGAATAACGAAAGGGTCATGATTTTCTGGAATAAAAAAAGGCATTTATTTTCACTACTGCCAAATTGTACACAAATAAATGGGACTCATTTAAATTTTCATTATTACGATGCATCATATCATAATCATACACATGTATGAGAACGAATGGGAAATTCGCATTCTATAATTTACACACCGATGAGGGATGATGATGAAGACCGACACGGAACAAGATTCTAATCAAGATAATTGGGAAGGATTATGAAAGATGACCCGTTTATTCTTTCCAAACATGCAAAAACGTGTCTGTCATATCGCCATTCCCTACATGAAAATATGCATGGTTAATAATTGTGTGTACACACTATTACACACACATTTTGTCAATGGGAATGAATTTCATCACGCGATCATCTCATCCTCATTAGTAAGTACCTATAAGTCAACATGTATTTTTTAAAAAAAGAATTTACACATCCATTTTTTTGTCCTGCCTTGTTCACATCACATCATGAGAAAGATACACTCTACTACTGTCAGTGTGTATTTATGATTGGGACTGTCTTTCTTCTTTGTCCTCCCACTCTTTGACATTTGACACACTGACAAAAAATATGAAATTTTCGGGACTCAACAGGTTGACATTTTTCATCTTTCTATTCCTCACGTCTTCCCTCCTCTTCCAACAATCAGCAGGTAATTATTTTACCTCTCCAACAATGATTCGCATAGAATTCTATTTAGTAAAAAGAAATTATGAAAGATAAATTTTTCCATCAACAGCTATACGATGTCATAACTGTGTGTCAGTCAAGAGTGACGGATTGGAAGACTGTGTTCCTTGGCCAAATCAATTAATCTCAGACCGAAATATTCCTACTCCTGAAGTTAGAAGAGTAGAGGGACGACAAGTTGAGAAGAAAAAAGTTTGTCTCAAAGTTAAAGTTCAAGCGGTGGATGGAAATGGAGATAAAATGAAAATTGTTCTGAGATACAAAGGAAATCCTCCTCATGGGAAGACGGATCCTACCCAGTCTAAACAACAACAGTCAAAATCAGAATGTACTTCTGCCTTCAATCAACAAAATTTCAACTTTGCCATTCAACATTTACAAACTAACGATAAGGACAATGTGACCATTCTTCATATCAAAATTTGTGAATGTAATGACCGAGATTTCTGTAATGGATTAGTGGGGAAATTGAGACCAAATAGCTGGTGGACAATCATCATAATTGGATCCATCCTTCATCCATTCTTCTATCCACACTGTTAAAAGACAAATCCATTTTATTCTACAAAAGTATTGTGTGTTTAGGAGTGTGTGTACTGGATAATCACAATAAGAGTAAACGATGCAAAATTTAAAACCCGATGTCAATTTGTCCGAAAAAATTAGTGACTAATTATTGTGGTTTCATCCTTGGAGGAAAAATTGAGGAGGAAAATATGTTGTCGGTGAATAAAGAAAATATTTTCCGTCTGTTATAAAACCGGATGTTGGAATGGGTAGGGAGTTGTCCTCTCCGTTCTCCCTATCTCTCTTTGAGTGTGTCACAAGGAAAATACAGAAAATAAATCCGAGTGGACAATCCTTGTATGGTCAAGTCTTTGTTATTTAGTGAGTTTGAACGAAAGTGAGTGTGTGTTCTTGTGGTACACATTATATAAAAAAATAATTAGTCTTTAAATTTATTTCTTCACAAGTTCCAGCCCAGTCACCATCAAAATTCCTTGCTCTTGCAAAAATTATTCGTTCACACAATGCCATTGACTGCCATATCACACTTTACTTATCTGATCCTCCTGTCTATTCCCCTCCTGACACTACTACCCTCCTCGACGAATGGTAATGAGTTATTTAAAATCTGTACATTTTATATTATTATGGAAAAATTATATTCATTCACATTTGTATATTGTTTACACACAGGTTCGCTCAACCCTCCACCTCCTCCAGCTAACATTAAATGTCACTTTTGTTTGGCATTGAATGGAGAGAAGGAAGAACCCAAGAAAGAATGTTTTCCAAACAATAATTTTAAAGAACTGGGGGAAAATGGTGAGATGACCTATATGATTCATGCTAATTTAATTATACAAAATTATTTACAGGCACATGAATAATAATAATGATGATTTTCCTTTCAATAGTCAGGAATAGAACTAAGATAGACATTTCTGATCTTGGTGGTTCAGGACAGGTAATTATTAACAGTAACATCCATTCAAAAGATTTCTGAAATCCAAGTACATATATCCTACATTTGCATCTTTTAGCCGAATACTTGTCTCACAATGTACACAAAGATCAACTTGAAAGATGAACACACACAACATTTGATGAAGCTAACGATAGGAATCCAGAGGGAAGTGTCACAAAATATTTTTCCTAAAGGGATTCTGAATGAAACCCTCATCCGTGCACAGTTATCCCAAAATGGTCATAAAAATGACTTTGATTTTAGGTAAATCTACCTATTGTACTAATAAATAATTCTATTCGTGTTATACTTGGAAAATTATAATTCTAAATTTTTTTGACAACTTTTTCAGAGTTACAGAATGTAAAACAGATTTTTGTAATGGTCAAGGAAACTTGTTACCAAAAATTATGCCTGTACTTGCCCTGGGTCTTTGCATCAAATATTACATGTCTGTTTTGATATAGACCCATCAATATATCTCTGGGTCCTTAATCATTCATTTTAATTCCTCTGATATGACCTTGTTATATTCACAATGTGTAGATGCAAATTTGTAACTTGATTCTACCCTATGATAAAAAAAATCCTTCCTTCCTGTTCATATCCATAATAAATTATAGTAAATATTTGACCATGAAAAAACTCTCAGAATCAAAATTGAGTTGTGTAATTTAATTCAAAGAGTGTACCGAGACAACGTGATATAATTGATTAACTATGATTCATATTGCGAAATAATATTGAAACAAAAAGATTAAATTGACATAAATCTTGTCAACAGACACACACAATAGAAATAAAGAATTACACTAACAAAAAGCGATGTTAATATGTAGTACTAATACACACGCTCAAGGGAAAAAAGACATCAGGAATAATCCTGGAACAAGAACTATATATTAGACTGTCCTAACCTCAACAATCATTCGGTGGGTGAAATAGACGCCAAATCAATTTTCTGATGAATCATGAACACATCCGACGATTTTTGATCAACTGGAGTTTCTGAGATCAACCCCTCCGCTTCCAACACTCCCCATTTGTGTAAAAACACTGGCCACTCAATGTCCTTGGTCTCACGCTCCCGTGTCAATAACCTTTTAATAAATACAGAAAATGAGAAATGTCAGTTCTTATTCTCATACAGCTTAAAAAATATATTATACTTCCATAATGAAAAACAACAAGAATAACAATCAACTTACTCTCGAACACCATCTTGACACTTTTTACGTAACGTTTCCAAAACATCACGATTATCCGCTTGTAGAATTTTATTCATGCAATTTCGAATTTCGTTTATCTATTAATAATAAAATAGTACATCATTTTAAAACTCTCCTCTGTAAACGAAATTTTAACAGTAATTTTTTGACAACCCAATAAAAATGAATTACATACCATAGTAATATCAGCGTTGTCGATAGTCGTGTCAAACATCACCTGATAAAATAATTAAGAATCACATCATCTTCTATGAATCTCAGTGAGCCAACACAAGTTGTACAAAATTTTTACATTCGCACAATCTTCACTGAAAATGAATGTTTTCCACGGAATAATTCAAAACTATTTAACAAACCTCGACATCATGGTCTCCATAAATTGGTTCATTGATAATCTACAAACAAATTTTAAAAATATGGTTGACCAGACTTAAATCATAATATTATGTGCATATAATTATTTCCTTACTGGATCTACACCTAACCCTGCCAGTGCTCCAGTATAAATACCAGCATTCCTATCAACCCTCAACTCCATTTTTGGACAAAACAACAGGGTCATTATGCCAGTCAAGTTCGGGATAGCAGGTAACAATGTAGTTTCCCTTCCCATGAGTGAGCCTGATCGATGAGCAATTCCTATACTAGCAGCAACGAGTAACCGAGAACATGGCACTATTCAAAATTAGAAAACAATTGAATATTAAATGTTTTAATTTAAAACATTGCACAAAATTCTGTAACAATTTCAATAAGGTTGAGTGTCGATACCCAAGATCTCACAGTCCAGCGCGACACTATTTATGCTGGCAGGGTCAATCAAAACTTGCTTCAGATGAGAGCTTCGGCATAGTGCGGCAAAAGACATTTCCAAGGGAGAACCTGAAATTTAATAAGATCAGTAAATATTACAAGTTCTTTGTGACAATCTTCCACCCGACTTGCAATCAAGTACGAGTTAAGGTAAAACTTACTCGGGCCTCTGAGAGTAACCTGCAATTCATAATTTTAAAAGCATTAGGGTTTGCATACATACACTTGATTTGATTAAATATACGTAAATACAAAATATAGTATTTGTACCTCTGGAAATCTTTCTGCTACTTCTTCACTATAAAACGAAGGAGGGCGCAAGTTAGATTGTACGTATTTCTTCATGCCTTGTTCAGCGGTCATCTGCTCCAGGACATTCTCAGGCTCTCTGGCAACAGAACTAGAGAGTCTTAAACTGTAGTAATTATGCTGTAAAAGAACAAGATAAACAACAAAGTTAATGCACTGAGAACAGATATGAATGTATGTAGTATCAATCAACCAAACAAATATCAATTATACCGTGGAGTTTAACGTTTCTGGAGTATAATCCACAAAACCCTCCTTTCTCAGACACTCTATCAATGAATCTGTTTTGTCGAGACTCATTAAATCACCTGCCATCACGCCATCAACGATTGAAAAAATCTGAAAGTCCAACGATAGTATTGTCACAACTGCTAATTTTTATAATAAAAATTCTATTACAAACAGGTATAATTTTAACTATCTTACCTCAAAATGCAATAAGTTGCTATACTTTTCAACAAATTCATGCATCTTTTGTAAATCATTTTCTGGTTGCCAAATTCCCCCATAAATAACCAAGGGTTTACACTCTTTCAATCTGCACGGAAGTGCCTACATAAAATAGATAATTTTTTTCATAATCAATAGTACATAGCTTTAGAAATTCAGTAGTAGTAGTAATATGAACATAAATGTACTTACCAAAGCCTTGGCAGTTTGAAAAGTTTTCGGAACGTCAGTTTTTGGACTAAAAATTTCTTCCAAACTTTTGACTATTAAGGCTCCAGCATCAATGACATTAAGCTGGAAAAAATCGAACAAACAAAATGTTTTTGGTTACTAAACACTTTCTATGCAACAAATTCAAGTCAAACACATGATCAAAACTTACAACTAATTTATCCCTTCCCAAGAAAAATTCAATTCTTGCTCTATACAGTATATTTTCATGTTTAACAATAACGAGAGCTCCCCTTTCACACTCTTCACTTTTGATGGTCTGCAATAACTTGTTGTCCTGGAGGTACTTCAATTCCTTATCAATCAGTGCCTTCGTCCCAAAGTTATCTTTTGTTATGACATAAAACTCTCCCGGAGAAGAAATCTGATAAACAAGTATCAAAATTTTTCTTTCTCATTTAAAAGTTTTCAATGAAAATCAATAAAAATGGCAAGAAAATTACTATTGAACTTACACAACAAAGCTTAACTGATACAGATTTTTGTATAATGCTTGGCAAACTTGTTTCTTCTGGTGCTTCCAGGAATCCTCTAATTCCAAGGCGTTCAATTTTTCTGTTCAGGTCAGCAACAGATTCATCAGAACTAGACGGAAGTGAATCAACGTCAATAATAAGGAACAAATATTCTTACAAAAGCAAAGTTGTCTTATTAGAAAATATGCCAATTAAAACTCACGGGACTACTCGAAATGACAAGTTTTGACGTAAGTTTCTCATTTTGACAGCCATGTAAACTCCTTTCGACACTATTCCAACTTTTTGTCCCTTTGGGTCAAAGTATAAAACAACTTTTGACCCAGAAAGTTCCATGTGTGGAACTGTACATCCTTTCGTATTTCCTTTCTCAAAAGGCCTAAGTATGTGTTGAGCATATCTAAAATAAGAAAACAAAAATGTTTCTTTTATTCAAAGTTTAAAGTTCTAATAAACATTTTTTGGTATCACTGTAATTTTAAAAGTGAGTGGTACAAGAAAATATATCTTACAATGCTGCTGGTTGCTCTTGGGGGAATCCCTGGAAAACTACATTTGTGAGAGGATCCCGACCCAACAGTTCCTTTGCAACTTCCCTAGAAAACTCAGATTGTTTTCGTTTTGAGTACACAAAGTAGTTGGGGTAAAATGCTCCAGCAATGGCAATCTATTGGAAAAGTTTCAAAAATTATTAGCTTCATATTTGTAGCATAAATTGAAATATCAACAACAACAATGTTGATTCAACAGTAACATCAATAAAGAAAATATATTTTCAAAACTTACTTTCAAAAGTAATTCACGCTCAGGCGTCAGCTCATAAGTCAGAGCCATTTGAATGCCCATAGAATGAGCTAAACGTCGCTGGATTTCCCTTACGATATTAGTTATTTCTCTACAAAAAAATAAAACATGTATATGTAAAAAAGTTTAAAAATAGTTACAAATGGCTAGCAAATAAACAAATTCAATAATTAATCTCTAGATTGCATTATTACTTCATCACGTTCAACTGCACAAGATTGTGGTTAGCCCATTGCCGTTGTACTTTCCAGTCCTCAGTCTCCAACTCAATCCATGCCTGAAACAAACAAATTTATGGTATAGGCAAAAGACTTAGTCTAAATAATCGACGAAATGTAGTGGTCTTTTTACAAATGATACCCTTACCCGATAAACATGGACAAGAGCTACACAGTCCGAAAACGATGAGTTTGACCAGGAGAGTTTGGACATGTACGCATCGAGACGGCGGTGATAAGGATAACTGAAGGGACTTTTAGTACTCAATCCAGCAGCTGTTACGGTACACATTTTAAATATTTGATAAAGTAATTTTTATGAAATAATATTAATAATATTTGAATAAATAGTATTTATTTACAGATAATAATAGACTCTTCAAGAACTCCAAAGATGTATCCCATTGCAATTAATCTTCCGAATCGAATATCTATAGGCAACTTTGACATTATACGACCCAGGTAAGTAAGCTCTCCGTCATGAGGAGAATAATTGTCCTTTTCTCCAATTGTCAAAGCTCCGGCTTCTTTCAAATTGGCCACAGCTCTCTGAACTGAAATGAAAGGAAGCCAGAATTAAAATGCAACTATAGTGACAATATCATTGACTACAACCATACGAATTGTACACTTACTTCCACTTAGCTGTGGAGGATCGATCGCAGTTGCTAGTAAGTCTTTTGGGGTGCCCATATCCAATATTTTTGCATGTAACACAACGCTCTCCAAACTTGATTTCTCCATTTCTGGGGCAGCTTCTTGTACCAAATTATTCTGTTAACAATACACACTGATTAATTATCCAAACAAAACTGACATACTGTATTGAATTGATGCTCACGTAAAATCCTTTGGGGACCATCCGATAGCATTGTCCTGTAGCCACTCTTCCACAACGTCCCTTTCTTTGGATACACTGATTTTTCGATGCCCATTCCATACGGAGACAGGTGTAGCTAAACAAATCGTTAGATCATTTTATTAACATGACTAGAATTTTGATACTTTTGGATAGTAACTTAGATTTTGTGCACACTTACTTTGTATTAGGATCACAGCTCAAACTTTTTGTCAAGCAAAAATCGATCACTAGAAAATACACAAATTACTATTTTGTAAATAATCAGACATCACAAATTTGTTAAAAAAATACTAAAAGGGATCAATTTTTCCGTCACTCACCATATCTGATGTCTGTCACAGTTATAGAGCTCTCAGCAATGTTGGTCGCCAGGATAACCTTACGATATCCATTATAAGCTGGCTGGAATACTGGACAAAAAATATAATTAATTAGTATACACTCATATGCGGGTTTGAACCACTGACACTATAAAATTCAAAATTGTACCTTTATCCTGATCCTCTTTAGATATGGTAGAATGTAGAGGGAGAAGCAACCACTTGAAAAAGTTTTTATTATCCCTGACGAATTTTTTAAAAACAAAATTAAAAGGGTAAAATTAATTGGGTGTAATAATCAAAAAATTATCAAGTGCAACTTACTTGGATTTCGACTGAGAATACTCCTCGCATGCTTTGTACAGAGTTTCAATTTCCAAAAGGCCGGGCAGGAAAACCAAGACAGCTCCTCTTTCTTCTCTTTTCCCATCACTTGTAGCACTGTTAAGTTCCAGCTCGTCAAATTTTTCAATTATACGTACTGCCATGTCATAAATTTCTACCGCAATTTTTGGATCGTCATAAAATTCTTGAGAATATGCGACTGGCTATATACATAACAAAAAAATTACAAGTTACCAATGAACTTGGTTTGGTTTAGCATATTTAGAAATGATTTATATCTTAGGTATTAACTGTTGATTTACCATGGGAATGCCTTTGATTCCATCCAAATAATTTTCAGTGATAGGGTACAAGGATGCATGAGGGACTTTAACCAAGGCAGCGTCCACTTCTCCTGTTGTCAGTTGTGGAAAGTACTTCTTGAACTTGTCTGCATTCAGAGTTGCAGACATTAGAATACATCTTGTAGCTGTCTCTGGTTTTGCTATCATAATGGTTTTGATGACTAGCATCAAAAGGTCTGTGTCCAAATCTCGTTCATGTACTTCATCTGAAAATGAACAAAAAGTTTAATTATTGTACTTACTTACACATCCCTGAACCAGCTGATGAAAATTGTAAAATTCTACATACCAATTATAATATGAGTCCATTCCTGAATATTCTTCTTATTAATCAGCGTTTGAAGAAGAACCCCAGTCGTCATGTACACTATTTTTGTGTCCTCACATACTCGCCGTTCCAGACCAACCTACATTTGGATATTTGCATAAAAAGTTTTAAATACTTTCAATAATAATATTCATCAAATTTTCATATTATTTTCAGGATATTATGTGCCATACCTGATACCCAACAAAAGTTCCAAGTTTCCAGCATCGTTCTTTACACACACGATCAGCAACAGACTATGAATTGAGATAGAAATTAGTATAGCTCCACCGTCAAGATCGAAATACGTAAAATGATAATTTGCATATTATTGTATACCGTGGCAGCAATTCGACGTGGCTGTGTCACAACAATTTTGCAATTCCGATTATTGGCCATTGCATCATCCAGTATAAATTGAGGCACTAAAAATACAATCAAAACAGTTTACAAGTGAAATCAGAACAATGTCAATGATTATGTTGTGACGAACCTTGAGTAGTCTTTCCGCACCCAGTGAATCCTTCAACAATCACACATTGTCGGGTTTGAATAGCAGACAAAATCTAGAAAAATAAAAATACGGCATCATGTTCAGAATGTACGATTTACCTTTTCAGTAAATAACACTCGTCTTACCTCGTCCCTGACTTTGTATATAGCCAAGTGTGAACTGTTAAATGCACGTTCCCCCATCTTAACGAATGTTAAAATGTCAATTCAGATAAA
Organism: Pygmarrhopalites habei; assembly: GCA_009870185.1. Taxonomy (NCBI): domain Eukaryota; kingdom Metazoa; phylum Arthropoda; class Collembola; order Symphypleona; family Arrhopalitidae; genus Pygmarrhopalites; species Pygmarrhopalites habei. The sequence continues at coordinate 531 of WJFB01003247.1, read as the reverse complement.
CTTATTCCCTGAATCGTCCGAATTTCGGACTCGGGCACACGACAAGAAAATCGGCTTTCTTTGCGAATTGAACTTTCCACCAAAAGCCATAGATAATTCCTCTCAATGATGTAATGGGAAAAAATGTCACTGAACGGCGTCGAAGTTCCACAATGACCCCAGGTCACATTGTACAGGAAAATGAGTGATAATATGGAGGAAACGTGGACAATTATTTTGCCAATTTGTTAAAAAATTTATTATCCTCAGTCAGATTTTGCTACTCCATATTAAACTCGTAAAGGAGTATTGACAATTTAATAGTTTGACTTTTTGAATACTTTTAATTCTTTTCCTTCGATTGAGTTGTACTCAAGTTGAAACTACATACATATCTCATATTTAGTCTACGAGTAATAAAAGTACAGTCTCAGCTTGGGTACAATCTAATTAAATTCCACATTACAATGCTTCATAATAGTACCATTAAATACACAGAGTGGAGGGGATGTTGTTCAGTTTTTTCACATGAAACAAAAATATTATGATGAG
>WJFB01003246.1:2475-14052 GCA_009870185.1 Pygmarrhopalites habei | reverse complement strand
TTAAGTTTCCCTCCTCGAAGAATCAAAGTCCAGGATTTTTTAAATGAGTTTTTTGATTCAGGAAAAAACTTGCCAGCTCTAATCGTCGACTTCATTTTGGCTGGTTCGGACACAAGTTCGATAGTCATGGAATGGAGTACCATTCATTTGGCGCGGAATCCGAATATTCAAAAGGAAATTAGGGAACATATCAAATTAGTCGTTGGACAGGACAGACTGCTCACGATAGCCGACCGATCAAGGTAACTCGTATGTTTGTACACGTAAATTATGCGTGTGTGTGAGTATTTGGAGCCAGATTGTGATGGAATATTTCAATTTTGATTGGATCAGTTTGCCAATTTTGGAAGCATTTATTTGGGAAGTACTGCGAATATCCACTCCGATCGTGCTTGGAATCCAACATTACGCTCTGGATGACGTTCACGTGAATGGCATAACAATTCCAAAGGACTCAAACGTTTTCGCAAATATTTATGCAAGTCATCAGGATCCGGAGTTGTGGAGGGATCCGGGAGAATTCCGGCCAAGCCGATTCCTTACAAGTGGAGGGGAATTGGATAGGAGAGTCCTGGACAATATAGTACCTTTCTCATTCGGTGGACGGATGTGCCTTGGGCGGGACATTGCACTGGATACTCTTTTCCTACTTGTTGGAGGACTGGTTCAAAATTATATTGTAGGAGAACATAAGGATCATCCTGTAACACTCGAGACCTGCAAGGGATTGCTGAATACTCCCAAGAATTGTACAGTCGTCCTCACACACTGCTTTTGAATAGACTCCTTCCTGATACACTAGAATGATTTTTGTATCGTCAAAGACTTTGACCCAAAGTCCTACTATACTGAATCCAGTTTCGTCAAAACTGTTAAGAATACTCATTTTAGGTCTGCTAGATTCATTCCTGAAATAATGTAATGCAAAAAATCGTATGTGAAATGGTGCTTTATTACAAAGTCAAAGTTTGGATGGAATGATCTCGAACAGATGAATGCAATAAAAATTTTATTATAAAATTCAGTCGAAGTCTGAAAGACGCATAAAAAAGTTGCAATTTTTTTTAAAAAAACAAGTTCAATTTTCGGAGAATGTGAGTGTGTCGTGTGAGCAGCGGAATTAACATTCATTGCAGTTTGTAAGTAATTACATTTTTGGAATGTGTGTGTGTGTGTGTGACATGAGTATCCACTCCACATTCATGACAGAAAATTTTAAGGCAGACTGTCAAAATGACCTAAATCCAACAGGATACTTCAGGACTTGGGACATCTTGCTTTTCCTCAAAAAATCAAAAAATTATTTTTTCAAAATATAAAATAAATAAATCTAGTTGAAAATCCCTTTTATGGTCGGAGTCAATCTCTGTCTGAATAACCAATAACAAGAACTATGATCCTCGAAATTCCTTGAGAGTCAACGTGTGTGTGTGTGTGTGTGTGTGGAGTCCTTGAGGAAAATTCCTTGCCTTGAATCTAAGCGATGAATTCAAGGTGACTCTACTCAGAGCCCCAGTCTCAGACTCACTTTACTTCACTCGAGTCTGTCCAGAATGAACAAAACCTGTGACTCTTTATCACAGGTTCTTCTACCTAAATTGGTGTACTGCCATCCTCAGTTCAAACTACACAGATAATTTAATCATCACATTGCACAGCCAAGTTCAAGTTCACGTCAGCCTTGATCGACTCCACGATAAGTCTAGCCGCGACATGGATCTGACTGTAAAACGTCCAGTCGACTAATTCTACACTTTACTGTCAAGCTTTTAATATTTTTCTCCCATATTTTATTAAAATATTTTAAAATGAGATTGGCTCTCCAAATAATTTTCAGCCTGTGTCTGATCCTGTGTTGGACCGGGGAATCAAATTGTGTAAAAATCCTTAGTGTTAGTTTCTTCGGGATCCCCAGTCACCGAGTTGTGTATGACCCACTCCTTGCCAAATTGGCCGAGCGAGGTCATGACGTGACGGTCATTGGTCCACATCCAAGTAAATTGGACATGAAAAATGTGAAGAATATCCAAACGATTGACTACGAAGCTTGGGAGAAGGAAATGGATGAACAGATGGGAAATAAAGGCCCATTCGAAATAAAGGAATACAAATTGTTTGGATGGTTGACCAAAATAATTTCACCCATGTTCTTCATGGGTGGGATCGTAGAACCCCTCTGTCGGCGGAGTTACGAGCTACCCATCATCCAAGATTTGATCTCTGGCAAAGAAAAATAGTAATACTAATTTATTCAGAATGAATTATTCCTAGTAGGAATTTCCTACACTAATTTTTAGAAAGATTTTGATAGGAACTTATTTTGTCTTGTTATGTTTGAAATTTTTGAAAATCCCGCCAGTGACCTTATCCTCTTCTCATCCTTCTTCAACGACTGTGTTTACGGTCTAGTCCACCATTTGAACACAACAACAATTCTCCTGAGTCAAGTCACAGTTTTACCATGGATGGCTGGGACAATGGGAACCCCGTCTCCGCCATCTTTTGTCCCATTCCCTTTGCTGGGCTATACAGATCACATGACTTTTCCAGAAAGACTGGCCAATTTTATTGGACTTGGACTCAACGAACTGACAAAGTCTTGGCTATTCAATCCTAAAATGGAGAAAATTTATCGGGAGTACATCAATCCGAATTTACCAGGGATTAAAGAAATCGAAGCGAATGCTAGTATCGTTCTCTGTAATAGCCATGTCAGCTTCATACCACCAAGGCCGCTGATGCCCGGTAAATTTGAATATTAACCTCTGTCATATTTTGGACAGTTTGAGCTGCAAAAACTGTGTGACTAAATTTTGGGTGTACTGCAGATATTATTGACGTGGGTGGGATGAACATGCGACCTCCTGGTCCTGTCAAGCCAAAGGTCAGCGAACCATGCAAACTGTCCTTTTTTGCAAAAAACGCGTGTAAACCTTTAATTTGCAAATTTGGATTTTGAATTTTCTTGCAGGAATTGGAGGATTTTTTGAACGGAGCGAAAGATGGGTTCATCCTATTTTCAATGGGTTCAGGCCTGAAGGGTCATAAGATGCCTGAAAAGTATCGCAAAATTTTTTTGAACACTTTTGCAAAATTGAGGCAAAGGGTATTGTGGAAATGGGAGACGGAGAAGATGAATGACCTTCCACCGAATGTGAGGCTGAGTAAATGGCTTCCTCAACAAGATGTGTAAAAATGCAATTCAAAATTTTATGTCAATTACGTTAATTAAATTTTAATGCAAAATTAGTCAGTAATTTGAAGGAATGTTAATATTTGCCAAATATTATTTGGTTTTGGCAGTTTGGGTCACAAAAATATTCGACTGTTCATCACCCACGGAGGTCACGGTGGAACGTCTGAAGCCATTTATCATGGCGTCCCACTTCTCGGGTAAATTCCACTGCCAAACTCATTTAAAACATAATTTTCTTTTTTAAAATAAATCATTTATTTTTGCGAAAGGATTCCAATACTGGGAGATCAAGCGTACAACATGAAATTGGCAAAGAAGAAGGGATTTGCAGAATCCATTGAGCTTCCTGAGATAACCGAAGAACTCCTCACGGAGTCCATCATGAAAGTCTTGAATAATCCAAGGTAACTATTTCATTTCATTTTCTGCACATGAATATTTCATACTGCTTTCTATGTGGACAAGTGTCGCCACGCTCCACTTATATTAAAAATATACGAAAAGATGACGTAAGCAAACTTGAATTTTTCAGTTACGGCGAAACAGCCAAGAAACTCTCCTCAATTTACAAGGACCAAATTGACCACCCGTTAGACCGTGCAGTCTACAACGTAGAGTATGTCATCCGTCATCAAGGGGCCAGACACCTTCGGTCAGCTGCAAGGGACCTCTCTACAATCCAGTACTACTCCCTCGATGTAATTGCTACCATTTTGGCCTCCCTTTTACTTACCCTCTATCTAAATTTTGTGATCCTACGAAAAGTATACAGGAAATTTTGTGGGGGTAAAAAATCAACTCATCAAAAAAAGACTGTCAAGAAAACACAGTAGAATGAATAAATTGAACGAGAGTGTAACCGCGTAACTTTGAAAAAGGATTGTGGTTCCTTTCCATTAGCATAGAGAGTATAGAGACTAGAGAGAAAATTGAATTTCCAATTATTTCGCCCCCACCCAAAATAATTTACCAATTGTAATCGAATTAATTTGTAAAATTTGAAACCAGTAATTTGTCCATTCATGAATTGGTCATTGACTCTCTCTCTCTCTCTTTCCCTCTTTCTCTGTTCACTCATCGACTAATCGAGAATGAGGAAATCCTTGCACGTCCACTCTAATGTAATGATGATCAGACATTTAATAATCCGTTGGGAAAAAGAATGGAAAAGGAGGATACTTGAATATCGAACAATACAAAAGGGAATGACAAGTGCCACTGACCACAGAGAGTGACCATTTAGCATGTGCAATGGGAAAAAGGAGTGGTAGAATTAAGAAAAGGAGTGGGTGCATCAGTCCCATGTAAATCTAATGGCAATCGAAAGTTTTTCTGCATTAGTCGGTCGTCTTTAAATATGAAAATTGTTTTTATCTTCATCTCATTCTTATCGACGGAGTACGTGCGGCCGGCGGAAATAATTGAAAACACAAACAAAGAAATGGAATTGATCAAATCATACAATAGGAATTTTTATGAGGTGTGCGTGTGTGTGTGTGTGTGTGTGGAGCATGTCCCCCCTGCACAGGAAGAGCAATAAAAAGAAGAATGAAAATGGTTGTGCGTCGTGTTGACAAAATAGGGAATTAGACAAATACTCGACGAGTCGACTAGTCTAATTAATTCATTGTATTAATTTGAATTAATTGTTGTCTCAGTCTGGAATTTCAGGATGTCATTAAAAGTACACTGCTCCTCCAAACACACACACACACAAAGAGAGGAACATTGGTTACTCATTTGTTGTACAAGTTCAAGTTTACTTTCATTCAAGTTCGAGGTTCATTCACACACATACATACATATATATATATACAAAGCAAACTGCTCTTCGTCACACAATTGATGATGCAGGCCGCATAATATTGAAATGCACAGAACAAGTCGATGGAAAATTTGATACTGTTGACCCACATACGGGGACGACTAGTAGTAGTGTAATCACAACACACACACACAACAAAGAGAGGTAAAAACGTTGCAGAGTGGAAGAAAGTTGCGAGACAGTACAGGATTTTCTCACAGCTGTTGCAACACACGCTGAAAGAAGAAGAAGGAGAGGAAACGGAGGGAAAAAAACAGACAGGACAGGTATACTTGTATACTACAGGTAGTGAGTAGTGACGTGTGTCCACTGGGGGCGGATAGTTGTCTAACAAGAATCTGATGCAAAGGAAAGTGACCAATACTCAATCCAATCCCCAAAAACACTCATCTTCCCTCTATCTCTTCTCTCTCTCTCTTGTCAATAGTTATTGACTTTTCCAACCACCACACACACACATTACACTACAACCACTCAACTCACACGCGACTTACTCATTTTTCTGTTAACATTTTAATTTTGTGGTTATAGATAAGTGACAAAATTTTGGATTTTTGTGGTGGTGTGCCTCAATAAGGAATTTTGGATTTCCTGCCGGAATTGGATTCTCGGATACTTACCCGGTAAAAATTATTTTTCAATTTGGGGAGGGGGATTTGTTTTTGTTGTTGTTGTTGTTGTTTCCTTTATTAGAGTGTTAAGAATTGGTGGAATGTGAATACATAATTTTCTAGCTTAATTAAATGTAAACGTTATACATGTAAGTGTGAAAAGGAGGGAAAATTATTGTGTGTGCCTTCGTCCCTGCCTCGATATCGGTGGAGTTTGTTTTGAACCAGAATTTAGAATGTGAACTACAACTGGACCAGCTCTGATTTTTATTTTGAATTTACCCCGTTTGTGATCAGTGATCACAGTTGTCATTTTTGTGGTCAGCAAAAACTGTGGAATTCTTAGTCCGGAGAGAAGAAAATATTTTGGATTTATATAAAAATTGTTGACTTCCAACGGTAATTGTACTTGCACAAAATTTCTTCGTTTTCCTGTACCTTTTTGTAATGATGAGTTATCTTAGATGACTGCTAAATTCGTGCACAATTAATTCTGAGTCAAAATATGAGAGTGGAATCTGATTTTGATACCCCAGAGAAGAAAATATTGACCCAGCCAACGGCAAAAATATTCTTCACTCTCCACCACAAAATTTCCACTCGAGAGTGGAAGTTGTTGACCCCTCGAGTATAAAATTCGACTCAAGGGTACAAATTTTCTCCTCGAGAGTGGAAAATATTTTTGCCGTTGGTCGGGTCAATATTTTCTACTCATCGTTCACTCAGCCTAGGCCATCGCAATGGCTACAACATTTTGCACTCTGGGGTACAAATTTCAAGGGTACAAATTTTCTCCTCGAGAGTGGAAAATATTTTTGCCGTTGGTCGGGTCAATATTTTCTACTATACGTTCACTCAGCCTAGGCCATCGCAATGGCTACAACATTTTGCACTCTGGGGTACAAATTTTCCCCGGAAATTCTAAGAGTATGGGTGAATAATCTGTTTTACAAAAATAATCTTCCTCAGGCAATCATTTAAGCTGCTTTCTCCGTTAAAAAAACAATTTTATTCAGTGCTTGCATCTAGTCTCATGTTGAAATTCCAAAGATTGCTTTTCAAAGACTACTTTTCCCAGAAAACGGCAGTGACACACCGAAAGTCAGGTTATCGAAGAGAACGTTATGCACTCACGATTACATTTATCACTTACATCAGTCCGCATTCTCGTTTTGGTCGATTCTGGTTTAGAGACTGTCATTGTCATCGAAGAAAAAGAAAGCGGAGAGCAAAGTTTATGAAACTATTTTTTACTCAACCTCTTTTTCATAGTTTTGAGCCAAAACTTGTTCCTTTTGTTGTTGTTTTTCTGTGGATCTGCACAAAAGTGAAATGATGACGTTTTAAAGTTGCCTCTTATTTGTTGTGACAGAGTCCTCAGGTTGAAGCCACCCGGAACTTGGGATGGATTTGGAAATGAGTAGTAAACGCGGATTAACTAGTACGAGCCTCATGTTGTTCATTGCGGTCCAGTTGCTCCTCCTCCTGTCCTGTACCCTAGCGGAAGAAGTGCCAAATGCAACAACACCCATAGCTGTAGCTGCTTCCAGAGTTGGTGGTCAAGAATTGTTCGCCATGTCACCACATGAAGACAGTAACGTAATACATAGTAGTGCAGGGGAAGACAATGGTTTAGTCCAGTCGGGGTACCAAGTGAATGTGAGCAAAGTGTTTGTGATTCTGGGAGCCGGGATTTTCCTTCTGGTTGCCCTCCTCGCTTTCCACATGCTCAGTTTCCGGGCAACTGGGCTAGAAAAGGAAGGTTGGGACTCGACCGAATCATCGGATGGTGGGGACAGTGGAAATATTGTCATCAAAAATGATCTAGACAGTCGTCGGGCGTACCAAGTGGCAGGGATTGCAGAGAAAGTCCTCAACGCAGTCGAGAAATTGTACGTCGAGTTTGGACAGTAACAATTTTATTTGTTAAATTGAGAAGGCTGAGTATTTTGAGCTTGAAGGCTATTGAATTTTAGGGGAATAACTTATTTTGTTGTTGTTGTAATTTAAAAAAATCCTTTGTTAAATTAGGATGTTGTTATGCTCAATTAAAAAATTGTTACACAATTACCAACAAATATTTTTATTTTTGATGATTAAAAAAGTACAACTGAACTCAAATCGTGTCCTTTTCTTGAGAAAAGAACGAAAAGGTAAATATTTTTACACGCAACATTTTTTCTGAGCACAAAAGCATTCGCAACTGGTACACTCATAACATTTGTAACCAGAATGGTAACAAATGGTACTACATCGACTTGCCGTCATCCCACCACAGAAAGCTGCTTTCAGATCTTCATTCCGAATGGAAATCCCAGTCGAGGATGTCTTCGTCCAGTTACCAGCTGCTTCACCATCGTACGTCAATAATTGGTCCTCCACTTCCGATCCATCGTCCTACCAAATAAAATATACTTTCTTGAAACAATTCAGGATGTGCCCCACATTTTTATGTAATTCAAAAAATTATATTGGAATTCAAGGAAATTATCCAGACTTACAAAAGTTGTCCCGCGGTAGCCATTCACCATAATTATTGTGAGGGATGACAGCAGCAAAATAACGTACAAATATTTGTTCATTTTAAAAGTATTTAGTCGAATCGACAGTCAAAAAAGCTACGGGCTGAAATTGTGGTGACTTGAAAATTCCAAATTGAAATTACGTGAGGAAGATTTGTGGAATGGACATTATATAAGATTTTAAAATCCCTTTTCCCTATTCAGTTTAAAGTGGTTCATGACCACAATTATTATTTTGATAAATTGACAACAGTTAAAATTAGTCCTGATTGTTGGATCAATAAAAAGTAAAAAGGATTTTGTATAATAATGATTGAATTGATGAGTTCGACATGTATTAAATAGAAGGATTTGCGTGCTTCCAATTTTTGTATGTTTTTGGGTCACGAGAACAAAAGATGAGTCAGGAATAATAAATTTGGGTCATAAAGGGGCGTTATTTCTGTTTTCAGGATTTTTAGAGGAAATCGTCTCTTGTTGAGTTATGATTTGAGCAACTCTCGAGAGTTGCTCAAAAAAGGGATCCCTGCTACAGTATGAAAGGATTATTTTTAACACACACACACACGATTTGTCCCAAATAGAAGATGCATTGTCCAGTGACAGAATTTAACTATTCAGCTATACTATATACTGCTATTGCAACTACTGTCCGCACAGCTTAGCTATTTATTAAAATAGTTCAATGAGTAAATACTTGTTCAAAAGAAGAAAAAATCCAATACACAGAGAAATGTTTATTTATAATTTATAATGAGTGACCATATGAATTTTGAGAGACTGTGGTTGTTTAAAACCCCTGTCACACACACTACAATTAAACGTCCCTTCAGAATGAAGGAAGGAATGTTTCTTGAGATTACTACTATCTGTAAACTTCTTTCCACAGTCTTGACACTCGTAGCTTTTCTCTCCTGTGTGTGTCCTCATATGTTTCTTCATGTTGTGGTCATAAAGAAAAGATTTGTCACATTCAGGCCATTCACAATGAAAAGTCTTCTCCCCTCCATGGACCTTCATGTGTCTTTGCAAATTAGATACACTTTTAAATTTCTTGCCACAAGATTCACACTCATGAGTCCTCTCTGAATGAATCTCCATATGCTGGGCGAGTGTGTGAGACCCAAAAAGTTTTATCCCACGCACTGGACAAACTTGACTTACGATCTCAGGGTCCTTTGGCAGTTCCGGATGTTTGATTGCAATGTGTTCATTCAAAATCGTTGAGGAAATAGCAGCATGGTCACAATTTGGACATTTGAAACTTTTCTCTCCATGTATGACTTGGAGATGGACCTGGAGGGTGGTTTTGTCATAATACTTCTTGCCACAATCCGGACGAGGACAGATGAGGGCATCCCCTGCGTGGAATCTCATGTGTAGTTGGAGACAAGTGACAGACTTGTACATTTTTCCACATTCATCACAAATAAATTTTGGTTTTTCTTTGGAACAAGACTTCTTCAAATGTCTCTCCAGTGCAGCTTGAGAGTTGAGACGACGAGGACAAGAAGGACAAGGGATCAGACTGTCCTTTTCATGACTATTCTTTATGTGACGATTCAAAAATTTTTGGAGAGGGAATCCTTTACCACAGGTCTCACAAATAAATGCATTTTTGTCTACTGGATGCCTAGTCTGCTCATGCAATTTCAGGTCGGAGGCCGTCACAAAAGATTTTGTACAACCAGGGAAAGGACAAGGGAACTGGCAGTCACCCGCATGTCTTTTCATATGAATTTTGTATGCGGATTGATTACCCATCTTCCGCCCACACAGATCACATTTCAGTTCTACCCGGGAGGTTTTGGCTGGTTGATTTGGATTCTTGTCAGATTCAGGTTGGTCGTCAATGATGGATGGTTGTTTCGACACTTTTGACAATGTTTTGTGAATGGAAGACATGAGACCAATTTTGCAAATTTTGATATGGGCTGTGTGGTTGTGACGAGATTTGAATTTTTTGTGACATTTGGGACAGCTGAAAATTTGTCCAGGTTCATCATGGAATATTCTTTCAGTAGACGGAGGAATCCATTCATCGTCTTCGTTAGCTAGAGGGTCATTCTGTTCTTCTTCTTCTTCCTCACTCGTGTCTGTTGGTGTACAACAAATAAATGTATTTAAATACAATGAAAGAGTAATATTGTAACAAGTAAAAGATATATTGTATTTTACGATGTGTGATGTATCATAAGTGTGTGTGTGTGTAAGTAAATAACAAGTATTATAATTTCAAATTGAAACTTTCAATAAATAAAAGTCTTTTTAAAAATAGAATTTTAAAACTAATCTATTCAATATATGATTTTTTTTGTAAAAATAGAAACTCACTTTCACTGGTAGACATTTCAACAGAGAGAAAATTATCGGGTAATTTTTCATCATCATTATTATTATTTTCAATGGAATCTGAATCTTGATCCATTTCCTGATCTTTTAATTGTGATTCTTCTAATTCGGGATTAAATTCCTCATCAGAGTCAGGTTCTTCTTTTATGCCATTTTGAAGAATTTTCTGAAGTCTGGAATCCAACTTTACAATTTTTTGTTGTAGAATCGAGTCCATAGATCGAAGGTGATTAAACTCTTCTAACAATTTGTAGAGAGGAATAAGGACGGTTGAACAGGATTTACAGATGACCATTGGCTCATCATTATCTTTTAAAATGTCATCTTCATCAGGTGGAAATTTTTTGAAACAGTCTAACTTGTAAATTGATGACAGGGCTGTGTGTACATCCCTCATGACCCTCTTCTTCTCATAATTTAGTTGTCCAAGATTAGAATTGACTTGCTGTGGAATTTTTATGTCAACAACCATCTTGCGTACAATTGAGTCGTCTTGAAGGCCACAATTTGCACAAAATTGCTTCACATTTTCATCCATCCTGTTTCTGTCTTCATTACTTTTGTTCTTCGTCATTTCAGGTAACCGAACAAGAACAACTGTAGGTAACATGTTGTGCCGATTCTGAAATATATCAATAAAATCATTTTATTAAAATGTACATTGTAGTAGTTTTTTGGCCACACACACAAACTAAAGAATGACGAGTTTTTAAAAAGTTTTGTCAATGTGTGTGTGTGTGTACCTCAAGAGGACGGATCAACGACATTCTTACAAGGAGTATTGTCACAATTATAAGGAAGAGTTATTCAAAGCATCTTTTCAGTTTCCAATCTGTTAAAATGGTCAAGATAATTATTTTATTTCAATTAAACTTTTCAACATTTTATGTATTTTGTTTTTGTGTGTGTGTGAAATTATTTACTTCAAATAAACAAAATAATAGAGACTTACCAAATTGACAAAGTGAGAAATATGATAACAATAATAATCTCGAGATGAATCCAGTCAAGAAAACAAAAATGGAAGGATCCATTGGTAATTGCAGTTAATTTTAAAAGCGATCAGAAACC
>WJFB01003245.1:0-14056 GCA_009870185.1 Pygmarrhopalites habei | reverse complement strand
GGGGGGGGGGGGGGTGCGTGAAGTTGGTCTCAAAAAAAGTACATAATATTCGGAGAGACAGAAAATACGTACAGCAGGGTTGTGCTATACTGTTCTTTGTGTGTATGTAGTGAGGAGTTGGGAGTCTGAGTGAAGGAGAGGAGAGGGAGTGAGAACAAGAGGATTGCGAGTAACAGGGAAAAGGTGGAAGTCGGAGAAATGGAGCCTAGCTTCAGCTCTCTCTCTCTCTCTCTCTCTCTCTTGACTCACATTGAGGGAGGAGTCCGCGCACACAACTTGAATTCACAGACAGATCTGCATCAGAGCACAGAAAGGTCCATGAGTGAGTGAGCTAGCTCCGCCATGCGAAATCCCGCTTTCTCCCTGCCTCTGCTCGTCTGCCTTGACTGCCTCTCTGTTTCTTCTTCTCTACTTCCCCCATGATCAATATATATTTTATCAGAGGCCTGCTGCTACTCGTGGCTGCGGCTACTCTGAGACTTGGACTGTAGAATCTCACTCACTCACTCTGTCTGCCCAACTTGGCTTTTTCCTTCCCCTGTCCTCTACTCATCCCCTCCTCTCTCATTCTTTACCTCTCTTCGCTGTCTCCACTACTTGTACTTGTGTGTACCTTTGCCTAACCTCCACTTTGGTCTGGCTCTCCTGACATCACCCAAAGGAAGAGGGGAGAAGGAAGAGGAGGACGACGACAAGGACTAGAACCAAGAACTACGACCAAGAGACAACGAGATTCGGCGTCAATCAACCTCGTTAATTGTCTCCCTGAGATTCCTTGAACATAGAAAACTTGTCGACTGTCAGTTTCAAGTGATGTGTGTGTAGTAGGGTCCCCACTTTCCTCTCGTCCTTCTTTCTCTCACTCTGTGTGTGGATGTGTGCCTCAGTTTGTAAGAGAGGAGAGAAAGAGAGTGTGTTTTTGTTCCTTGGTGTTAGCCGTACTAACGCTGTACGTAATTTCTCCCTTTGGGTCCGTGCGTTCTAAATCTATACCCTCTTTAAATTCATGTCCATGAAGAGCTTAGGAAAAAGTAACTCTCTTTAAAACTCTCATCCAAGGAGCAACATCATCAACAGCAGCTCGGAATAAAACTGAGTCTTTTCCTTCCCGAGTACTTTCGAACAGTAGAGAGGCAAATACCTACTACACGTTACTTGAGACAGACGGGATCGTGTGAAATAGACAAGACAAGCAAGCAGAGAACTGAGAGAGAACTCTCAGCTCAGCACAGCAGCAAAAAGGAGTGGAGAGTGAAGAGAGGCACAGTTGTGGAGCTCTGGGAAAATAAAGAACGAGTCAAAAAATAGAGAGAGAAAAAAATACACTTTTTGTGGGCCGCTCAGTGTGTAGTCGGAATCAAAACAAATTGAGTCTGTGTGTGTTTTAATATAATAGTGTGTCTACATATATCAATCGAAAAAAGGGAAAAGTTTGTGTGTGTGTGTGTGTGAAGGGAAAAGTGTAGAGAAGACTGAGGAGGACCTCCTCCCTCACTCAAACATGTTTCCTTTTTTGAGGAGTGATGATGTGTGTTATTGGGTGAAGTGGTCGTCTTTTTCTATTTCTCCTTCTTACTCTCCTTTTCTTCTTTCTCCCTGTTTTACGTTGACGTCCTCAACTTCCATTCCACTCACTTTCCCCAGGCAAATTTCCTCCTCCTCCTGTTGTCTCAGCCAAGTTTACCCTGAGGATCATCAGCCTCATTTATTCTTTAATGATTGTCAGAATTCCCCAGCGAGAAGGAGAAAGAGGACGACGGATAAAGTAGGGGCAGACGTGGACGAAGCGGCTATTCTCCTCCTGCAATAATTTAGAGAGAAAGAGAGAAAGAAATTAACGTCCCTCATACCAGTAGAAAGGAAAAGAAAAGGCAGAGGTGAAAAAGTGAAAGGAATAAATAGAGTGTGAAAGGAATTGAAGGTGAAAAGATGACACAAATGAGGAGGGGAGTGTTGGTGGGGGTGGTGGGGGTGATGACAATGTTGAATATGGTTGGACTGACGAGTTCCCTCACTTGGACTGATAGTCAGCTGGAGAAAGTCCAGCTGGACCCAAATTCTCCACAGTTTGAAGGTTTCCCTGGTCTCGTCTCAGCCTCATGGAAAATTGGGACGAATAGGACAAGCAATAGTGATAATGACTCAGTGTGGATGAAGAGTGTGTGTGAGTTAATATTTGTGGCAGAGAGTCGTGTTGACTCCTGCTGGGTCATAAACTTCAACGAGGAACAACCGAGCAGTCGACCCCCTGACGTCTTCGTTGTCCAACGAGAGTCACCATACACCCTCGAGCACAGTCGTCATTTTGACTGGCTCCTCAGGGACAATCTTTTTGACAAGGAGACTGATCATGTCTGGACCAAATTAATGGAGCAAAAATACCTCGGATACGTACAAAAGATGTTTCATAGGTACATTGTCTAAATATTTTTTTCCCTTAACGTCTCTCAACAAGAAATGCCAATATTTCTATTGCTGGGGAAAATATAAATCATTTTGAAATTCCCTCTCTCTCCCTCTCCCTTCATATTACATTTTCATTATCAACTTTATTGACACTTCTCTCTCTTCTCTCTTCCCAGGTATGAGTGGGTTGTGTGCGTGTGACCCAAGTTTACATAATATTATGGCTTGAGTAAGGAGAAAGAGCGAGGGAGAAAGTTGGATATATAATTGAGATTTTATACCTGAAGGTTGTGCATTGTCAATTCAGTGGACGTTGACTCATTCATGTTCCTCTCTCTCTCTCTGACTCTTGTCTATCTATTCATGAGGTGAGAAAGAAAGAGTTGTGTTTACACAGGCCGTGTCATATTACATACACACACACACTCACCCACACACACACACTCTCACTCACTCACCAAAACTGACAATGACTATAAAGCCCTCCTTGTAGTCTAACATATGACTAGCAATTTTTTTTCACCTTGTTCCTTTTCATGCTCTATTTTTTCATCGTCTCCCTCCCCCTCCCCTCCTACCCTCTCTATCTCTTTCAAACAAAGTCAAAGCCATTGGCACCATCAAAATGGGATTGTTGTTCGACGAGAAAGAGCTCAAGAGGGGAAAGCCAAGGAATTGTTCAGGAAAAAGAGGGGAGGAGACAAATGTGTATTTGCACACGTACAAGTATAATAGCAAACGAGGAGCTACATAATAGACAAGATTAAGCTAACCTAATGGGTCGTCATAGAACCGAGAGTCGACTTGTCACAGTCACAGCCAAAGGGGATGATAGGAATTGAGAGAGAGGGAGAGAGTCCGTATCGTCCCCAGACAAAAGAGGATCCACAAGACACACACACTCTCATACACACATACCCACACAATCACATAATCATTGTCCACTGTTTGACGGTGTTGGCCTAAGCTCAGTGTAGGAGTGATAGGACTGACATGGACATACATATATATGTGTGAGAGAGTGTCCTTGTTTATGCAATCCCTCTTTGTTAAACTAACACCGAGTTGTGTACTTCAGGGGCTTTACTTTCCCATTAATCTTTAATCGAGTGAAAGTTTGAATGCGACAATATCAATAACATGGAAAGAGAGAGCTTTATAAATAAATTTGGTCTACTCCATCCTCCTCCCCCACTCGCTTTCTCCCTCTCTCTCTCCCTGCAATATATTTACTCCATGTACAACGAAGGGGAAATCAAGGAAAGAAGGAGTGTGTGTTTATGCGACTATAGACCAGTGTGAGGGAAGTCGACAGTCTCCACAGTGAAAATTTATTTATTTGTGTCGTACACGGCACGTATGCACACTTTCATTTTTGTGGAGCACGGTGGGCATTTTGTCAAAATTATAATCACTGCAATTAGGGCCTCGGTCCTAAATAATAATGATTATGATGACATATAACATCAAGATAAGGGAAAGTCACATCCCTCCACTCTACTTGACTCTACACACACACCACATCCACAACATTGTCCACAATCATACAGCCGAGTTAATTCTAACGGCAGAAGGGGAATGGTAGAAAATAGTTTACTTCTCTATGGAGAAAGTAAATGTAAGTAATCGCTACAGTGCGGGTCGTAATCATAAATCCATTTTGTCCCTATATATACCTTCTACTTTTCTCTCTCTCCTCCTTTTATTTTTTTGACAAAGTCACGCATTATTCAAAGTTGACGTTGTGTGTGTGTGTGAATTCCGTGTACTCCACTAGTTAAAGAGACTAGCATGGAAAGTCGGGGAAGGGAGAGGTAGAGGAAGAGTAGAGGAAGAGTAGAGAAAGCGATGAGGGAGAAAGAGAGGATTTCAAGAATAGCCAATGTGTGTCACCATCATTTTTCATTCAGGCTGAAAACTCCGACTATTGGATGATGATGACAGGACAAACATGAGGAGGCGAAGGGTAAGAAAGAGCCGAGCACAGAGTTACATCTACATTTCCCATACGTACCCACGTACAAACACACATCCTTTCAGTAGGCGGGAGTGGTGGAGTGAGGGAAAAGTCATGCATATTGACCTTTCTTGACTACATTTCATGAGGATTTGAAAGGTTATGTGGTGGCGGTCGTGAAGAAAAGGGTGGACTAGAGTCTGAATCAAGATAAGCTCGGCAACCTAATTAAATACACACACACACGCACACACACCGTACACGGAGAGAAGAAACCTGTAGGGATTGGCGAAGGTGGAGAAGGAAGGCGTAGGCGAAGGAAACAAGTTGAAGTATATAATGTAAAAAAATTGGTTGGCTGTACTCAAGATTTTCCCTTCTCTTTCTCTTCTTTCATTCTCGTCCATACAGATGAAACACAAAACAGAAGAACGTTGTGTGCATGTTGAAAGTGTGAGGTGGGGTGTGTAAGGTGGAGAGGATATAATATAAATTGGGTACCTTGTACGGTACCAAAATAAGGAAAGACGGGAGAAAAGGAGAGAGAGAGGGAGAGGGAAAAAAGTGAAAGTACAAGACGGAAATGGCAGGTAAAAATGGGAGACTGCGGGATTGGGATTTAGCTGGGGATTTGTCTGAGCGTGAGAACGTGAGTGGAATGGAATGATTGAGGGAAGAGGGGGGCTAATGAAATGTGAAGGAATTGCTCCATTAAAGTTTTTGAGATTTCAATAGCAGCTGATGAATTTAATGGTGGTGGAGTGGGTCCGAAGAAGAGAGAAAAGAATAGGAGAACAGGAGAAAGAAAATGAGAGGGGCTTGTACTAGGAACAGACTGTCAGATAAGGAGAAAGAAGAAGAGGAAGAGACGGGTCTGTAGGTCTTTGGAAAAAAGACTCTCTCTCCAAAGATAGATAGGGGGAGGGGAGAGAAAGTGTTAGGACTGGAGAAAGTATGTCATAGGTACACACACGGGCAAAGGGAAGAGACTGCCTCTGACTTGAAGAAAGGAGGGAAAACGAAGGACGAAGAAAGAGAGAGAGAGAGAGAGAGAGAGAGAGACAGAGAGTGAGTTTAAAAGGGTACTTGACTGTCTTACAGAACGCCTCATCTCATTTTTTTCCCTCCTCCTCCCCATACAAAATACACGTCATACTAAAAAAATGCCAACTTCCAAGCTGAGACACGGAGAGATAGGGAAGTTGGCAGGCTGGCAGGCAGGCAGGGACAAACACAAGAAGGCAAGCTGGAAGGGAGACAAGCACAAAATGTGAGTTTGCTCCCCTTTTCTAAAGTGGCTCTCATTTCAAAATTAAACGACATTAAAGTTTTCATTAGTCTCTTGTAGAGTGGCATGTGTTCCTGGCCGCCTGTACGGAACAAGAAAATGGTGTATACACGTCGTTATGAAAAAGGGGGCGGGGGATATGAGGAGGAAAAAATTGATTAATCTGCCACAAAGTTCCAGTTTTCTAGTTCCTTCAGTCCTAATAATAATGTCCTGTCATGTTAAAAGATACCCAAAGACTATCCTCCATCCCTCCCCCCTCCTCTCCCTCTCAAAAAGTCTTTCAAGTTTTAAGACTCAGT
The DNA here is from genome assembly GCA_009870185.1 of Pygmarrhopalites habei. Classification (NCBI taxonomy): domain Eukaryota; kingdom Metazoa; phylum Arthropoda; class Collembola; order Symphypleona; family Arrhopalitidae; genus Pygmarrhopalites; species Pygmarrhopalites habei. The sequence continues at coordinate 8,103 of WJFB01003245.1, read as the reverse complement.
CGATTCTCTTAAAACCGTCTCCGTCTTTCTCTCTCTCTCTCTCTATTTGTACAAACTTCCCGTGTCCGCAGCTGTATTTGTATATGGATTAGAATAAAAAAAAGAAGTTGACGATGGATTAGTGTGATACGTCCATGCCGTTCCTTCCTCCTCAACCCTTCACACACACACATACTTTAACATATACGTGTGTGTATACCTATGAGTGAGAGAGAGAGAGAGAGAGTGGGCGATGAAAAGTTTAGCTATGTCTACTCCTACATGCATGTGTACCCTTTTTTGAGTGAAGGAAATGGAAAAAGAGGGGAAAATCCGGTCGTCCTTCCCTCTTATTCCTCTCATCAAGCCTCAGCCTAAAGATTTAAGTTTGAGAATGGAGTTGAAGTTGTGTATGACATTAGCCGTCCTCTTCTTCTCTCTCTCCTCTCTCTCTCTTTTGCAATGTTGATAGTTTCGAAGGAGAGAGAGATGGGTTGCTGAGTAAAGTAGAGCTTCCTAACACACACACACAAACACAAGTGGAGAGATGATGAAGGTTAGTACACGGTGTATAAATATGCTGGAAGCGTAAGAGATGAGAACTCAAACTGCCTTTTGTACTCTAGTTACCGTCGCTCTCTCTCTAGTGCTGAGAAGCTGTTGCTACTCCTTGCCTCTTCTCTTGTATATTAATAGAGCTGGAGAGTGAAGTGAAGAGAAGGAGAGAGTGAGTTGGGTTTTAGAGATGGAGAAGTGATGCGGGGAGACCTAGAGAGAGAGAGAGAGGAGAAAAAAAGAAGAAAATTCAAATGTATGTATAACACAAACGGATATCCACCCATATCCTCATCCATCCACACACACGCACACCCGACAGATATCAATGCATAGAGGACGGGTCTGCACGTACGTGTGTTTGAGTGACTGAGTGAACGTAGACAGATGAAACTCGGGGGTCTCTCTGTATTGCGAGGCAAGTTAGTGGGATACAAAAATCAATGGTTCGTGTCTACCATCCAATATGAGAGAAGCATGAAAACCGTGTCCTTCTCATAAATGAGAGAGACTGACTCTCGGCAAAGCTTTCGTTTGTTAATGTAATCGAGGAAATGTATATGTACACATAGACATGCACATTTTTTCTCTCTTTCCACTCTCTCTCTGCTCTCGCCCACTTTTAGCCCTAAGTACATGACACACGCTGTACTCCTCTGTATCCAATGTGTGTTCTCAACTATTCTAAGCCAAGGTTTATACACACACACACACACTGGAATTGTATATGGTCATGATGTTCTGGGTGAAACGCATTGCATTGATGATCCTAGCCTATAGCCTTCTCTTCCTCCTCTCTTTCTCTCTGTCTACTACATCTCTGTCTCTTTCTCCCCCTTTCACTCTTCCTTCCATTTCGTCGTCCTCGTCGTCTCCTGAATGTTCACTCGTGGATGATGTTCTCTCTTCTCTCTTTTTGTTGTAGCCAGAGGTCATATCGTGTAGGACTGAAGGTACCGTTCAGCTTTTGGTTTGTCGACCCTTGTTCCAGGACTAGTGCTGGCTTCCTCTGTGACCAACGTACGACCGAGGTAAAAAATTAAGCTAAATTGTATTCAACTCTAGTTTATAATGTCATTTTCCATGTCTATAGTCCCGCATCTATCTCCCTTTCTCTGTACAGAGAAAGCCGATCCGAGCGCTAGCGCCTCCCCCCACTCTCTTTCTCCTTTCTCTTTCTCTCTCTCTCTTTCTCTGGGAAAAAGAAAAAGCGGTAATAAGAGTCACTGGGGGATATAGGATTTAATTTATACATGTATGTATATCCTTGTGTTTTTGTACATCTACCTATGCAACGCGTAGGCCAAAACATACAGACTCCCTAGCTGTGTGTGTGTGTGTGTGGCTGTACGTTCCCAGCTAGTCAATTCGATTGTATAATGTAAAGACATTACAATAGAATTAGATGAAGAAAGGAAAGAAGAAACCGAATTATATATCAAAGTTTCCCCCTTTTATATGTAGGGCAGGGCAGGGCAGGGAGAAAACTCATGCATATAACGTCTTGTTTATAGTATGTAAAAAAAGGAAGAAAGAAAGAAAAAGAGGGAAAAAAAGTATTTTGGATGTGTGACTGTCTTTTCTCTTTTTTCCTCTTTCTCTCTTTTCTCCCCCGTCGTCGTTCTCGTTCTCTTCGTGTCCTTTCTCCCTCTCGTTTCATCTCTTGATTTTGTCTCTTCTCTTGTGCCCTTTTTACAGTGTATTTCGGGGGGCGAGGCGAGTGTTCTGAATACAAATTATTCTTGTGAATGTTTGGAATGGTACGTCCAAGTCCAAGATGACACCACACAAGACACTTTGAGCACGAACAACTGCATTCGGGGAGACTGGCTGACTCGTGACATACTTCTCGTCATTCAATTGGTAGCCATCGTTTCTGCCAGTGGAATTGCAATTGCCACTTTTGCACAGAGAAAGACAAAGGTGACTACTATCTTACTTACTTTAGTTTTGTAAGTAATTAGTAAGTAAGTTAGTTAGTAAGTTTCGTACACAAAAACATTTTTAAAAATACTTTGCTAGTATTACTTAGTCTATTCTCTCTATAGTCCTCTTTTCTGTACTTTTTCTCATCCCCGTCTCCCTTTATTGCTTTGGCCTTTGTCGTTTGTTATTGTTATTGTTCTCCACCACACTTGTTGTGTGCCTTATCAGTTTTTGTATAGACCGCCATTTTCCTCTTCCCTCCTCCTTCTCCTTAAAAACAAATTAGTGTCTACTATAAAATTATTTTTTTATTTATCTCCTCCTCCACAAGTATAAACAATTTTTGTGCAATTTAATACGCTCACCTTCTACCTCACACACGCACACATCCCCTCCCTTCACAATTTATGCACCCGGCTTAAATCCACAAGTGCAATTCCCCTCCGCCCTCTTTAATGTACACAGTATGCAAATACAAAATGAGAAAAAATGAGGAGGTACAAGAAGAGATTGCAAATTATTTGAAAAAATTAATCTCCAAAAATGTTTTTTTTAATCCTGGAACATTATAATTACTCCCTTGAATACGAAACTCAAATCCAAAGTGAGAGAAGACAATGGAAGCGTTAAATCTTTCATCTTGTCAGACAAACATGGGAAGAACACACACTCTCACACACCCCAACAAGAGAAATACAAACACGGAGAGGGATCCTCTGACTAAAAGTTATGTGTTGAACACGAAGTCAGAAACATTAGGATTGAGACAATTGGCTGCAAAATGATAGGAAATTACAATAAATTTGCATATGAAACTCTGAGCAGCTTTTCCTCTCCCTCTCCCCAAGAATTAAATGAGTAAATGCCCTCTTACACATACCACCCCCCATCGTGTGTGTGTATGTGTGGCAGTGGCAGACCAGTTCGAGACTGTGTCCACACACACACGAACACACACAAGCACAAAGGAGGAGAAATGTGAGTGGAGGGAAATTAACATTTATTATTCCTTTGCTACAATATTATGATGACTGATTATAAAAGGGGGAGCTATTTAAATTAGTACAAGATTTAAAATCTGACTGCTCCAGCTTCCTCCTCAACAAAAGGGAACCAAAGACTCTTCATTTATTTCTGAGAATACCAAAATGTTCCACGCACAACCACATACAGCCTGTCTAAGAGACCGTCTCTTACCCATCCCATCCTCCATTTTCTGAGAGAATCACTAAAATCACAGACACACACACACACACTTGAATGTACAAAGGAGACGATTCCTGTGTACATACGTACAGGCAGCCAAGAGCAAACAATAAATGCAGGGCAGAGTATATAGTATATACACACTAGACTAGAAGACTAGATACATACATCTAAAGACGCACCAGTTGGTTGGTTCGTTGGTGCTTACTGTGTGTAATTAGAGTCGCCTCCTCCTCCTTTCTAAGAAAATTACTTGTGAGACATTATGCTCCTCTTTCCCTCTTGTATTCTCCCTCCCTTTTCGCCTTTTATCCGAGTCTACGATCAAAAGACTCACTCTCTCTGCCAATTCTTTTTAAAAAAATAAAGTCGATTTTCTCCCTTTCTCCCTCACACTCGCTTTCTCTCTCTCTCTTTCTCTTTCTCATCCTATCTCACATGATGAGCTTTCCTCTTGTCTTTTTGCAATATTGTGAGAGTGTGTCATTTGCTCCGGTTAAATTTATGCATGTCAATAAAATCCCCGCCTCTCCATTCAACGAACAAAGGGAATGAACCATATACTTGTGTACGTCTGTACCCTTTATATGGAAATGTGTGTGTGTGTGTAGAAGCCAACTATTGATAAAAGCAGCCGCTGGTGTGTGTGTGTCTGTTCCTCTCTCTCTCTTGAAATTTTCCGTTGATTGCCTCTACACTCTCCAGCTTGTTATATTGTAATGACACACAAGTACACACACACTCACTCTCCCTTACTCTGTTAAATGGTTCACTGAGTTGATGATAATTTGTTAATTTCCGATGATTCAAATGAGCAATCCTTCAAAGTCTCTTTCACATTTCCTCTCCGGTGTCCTTGTGTTTTTTGCTTGCTAGTTGGTTGGTTGGTTTACTGGTTTGCTGGTGTGTGTGTGTTCTTGACTTGTGTGTTTTTTCTCCCACTTTTCTCTCTTCTCTGGTTCTCCTCATGATGATGTGGTTTGTTCTGGCTCTTGTTTTCCCTGACGTAGGTCATGACGGCCGGCATGTGGCAATCACTTTCGGGTAAGTAAGATTGAAGTAGTGACTAATAGTCTATACCTAAGTTGGGTATGTTACTTACTTGTCTGATTACATCCTATTTGATTGTATTTATTTAAACATGTACGAACATCCTACCGCATATAGGTAATGGTTTCTTTGGGTGATTACGGGGTTAAGTAGTTGGTAAATTTTATCGTTGTTACGGAGGTACTTCTCAAGGTTCGTAAATGTGTGACATAAAGGAATTTATAGTATTTGTGATCACGAAATGAAGTAAGGAATTGTGGGATGTTTATGGAACTTGTGAGTTCACAATGTGTCGCTGCAATTCGAATCGATTCAATCGATTCGATTGCTATGCAAGTGATTTGGTGAATGAATTTACTAGATTACAATTATATTGTGAATTTTATTTCGAACAAAAAAGTTTGTAAGTTGAACCAAATTTAAATCAATATGATCAAATAAGTAATCAAGCAAATCAGTAGCATACCCCAGGTACTTACTTCCGATTTAAATAAACAATTATCCATATAAATACCTAACAACTTAACTAAATGTGTATAAATGAATTTGATCACAGTCATTGTCATTGGATCGATTTTTCTCTACGTGACAATTTTACTCCGTGCCGAGGACCAGCCGTCAAATCACACATGCATCCTCGAACGTAAGTTTTCAATCTTCCTTGGTCAGAAATTCTCCTTCCCTTTCTCAATTTTGTGAAGACTATTGTGTACAAATCTCACTGTGTACAACTTGCCCTTTTTTTAAAAAAATTCAGTATCCTCCATTTTTTCTCAAAAAACTATAGACAAGCTATTCCATGTTTTTTGCTCACCTTTTTTTGTGTAACTTTTCTGTATTGACATGTGGTGAACAAAAGCGTGGTTGAGGGAATTGGGATTTTCACTCTGCTATGGAGCCATCGTCCTCAAGATTTACAGGTAAGCATGAAAATCCCTCTTCAATCTCCTTGATTCTCCCCATTTCCATTTCCCTTTCTCACCAATCCTCATTTTCTCCCTCCGCCTCCACCTCCTCCTCACTTTTTACATTCTCCATTAGACTATTTTGAAAAAGAAAGGATTCCCCATTCTCTCTCTCAGTAAATACACACACACTGTCTGATACACAATTGAAACATTTCCCCTTTTAATAATATACCTGTATCGTCGTCATCATCATCATCATTTCTGGATTATACTTTGGGGACCATATTGGGGGCTGTACAGTGTATGTGTTTTTGTAAAGAAAGAAAAGGGCTTTTTCTGGTGGTGGTGAACCTGACTCCATTCGAAAAATGTACAGTCATAAATATACTTTTCTCTTTCCTCTGCATGCATACTACATACAAGTATGGATAGGAGAGAGACTTTGGTGCTCCTCTCGTCCTCATTATCCCCTTTTCTTTTTGTTCCTGCCATTTTGTTTCCTACGGGCTGAGAAGGGAAGGAAACGGAGGGGATGGGAGGAGAAGGGGGGGATAGAAGAGAGATAGACTCCATTTTATATTACACAGTACAGTACGGTCCAAATTGAAAATTACGATTACGAGCAAAGTCTAAAAACTTGCTTTGGGGTGTGTGTGTGTTTGTGTATGTGTGTGTGTATGTGTGACCGTGTTTATGTGGGTATAGTGAAGGTAGGAGAAAGTCTTCTTCTGTATTATTATCGTCGAGTGTATTTATTACCTGACTAGGGCTCATTCATTTCTCTGGGCTGAAGGGAGTCGTTCCTACTTGTTCACGCTGACAAAGCTTCTTATCTTGCCAAGACAAGATGCAAAGATCCCCTCTGTGTGTGTGTCTCTCTTGGCCCATCTTTAAACCATCTCTTTCCCATCTTAATATATTACCATCCAACTATTTTACCAAGAGAGGTATATATACAGGAGAAGAAGTACAGGAGAAACTTATTGACTCTACTTTCCCTCTCCCTTGTAAACACAGTCAGTTTCTTCTTCCCATTGATTTTACAAGCCTCCTCCCCTCCCATTTGACTTGTGACAGGATGAGGGGACGAGAGGACGATGAGATAAGATAAGTGGGAGCAATCATCGAAATATCCAGTCAATTCTCTGTCTCACAAACACACTATGCGCTGTCGTATAATGAAAGAGTCTATATCCCGAGTACTCCCGATATGACGAGTATAAAAATAAGTTGGTTATATTGAAAATGTACAAAATCTACACCTATACTTTTATTCCAAACTAAATATTCCCTCTCTCTTTCCTCTCCCTCTCCCACTCCCACCACTTGTCTCCTCCTTTCCTTTTGTCATAACAATTTACACTCCAAGTGTAATTATGAGTTAGCTCTTTCATACATACCTCTCCCTCCCTCGCCTCATTGGGAGAGGCCAGAATGAGTTCAGAGTCCATATATAATAGGATGGGGAGACGGGGGGAGGGAGAGAGGGAAAAGAGAAAATTTTCTACGGCTTCCTCTCCTAATCTTTGCATTTCCACAATTTGTATGACGGCCCCTTCCTCTCTCCTTCTATTTCATTTTCCACTGCATTGCATAGAGGCAGAAGCTTTCTCCTTTCTGTCTAACACATGTGCAGTACATACTAGATTCATTAGGGATAAGAATTGAGGAGAAAGAAGTGAGGAATGAGAAACGTCTTAAGATTTATCTGGAATGGCAAGGAGAGGAAGAAGAAGAAGGGAATTGGAAAAGTTCATTTGTGAATGGAGCTGAACAATTTTGTCAATCTACTTTACTCTCTGCAAACTTACTCCTTTCCTCCTCCTCACCATCATGTGTGTGTCTGTGTGTGTGTGTATGTACATGTTACATGTGTCCGCCATGAAGGAGAAAGTCACATTAGCTGGAGGGAAGAAGGAAATATATGATGGTATTAGACAGTCTCCTAGCATCCTTCTCGTCTCCAATAGTCAATAGTGTGTGTGTGTGTGTGTGTGGGTGTGGGACAGAAGAGGAGGGATTGGAGGGCGTTGTAATTAGATTCTTATTGCTTCATTTTGATGATGACTCGAAGGCGGAGTGTATCAGGAAAGTAATGCGGATATTAAATAATGATTATGTGGAATATTTACACAATTTCCTAATGTCATTATCAAGAGCCTCACCCTCTCCTCCTCCCCCTCTACCAACATTTACCTCTCTCTCCCTCTCTCCGGCTCTCTATCTTTACAAGAGAATGAGTCCAAACTACTTTTACCACTTCCTTCTACACTCACTCCCTCCCTACCCTCTCAATGTCTATTTTCTATGTCTATATTTGTATGTACACAGAGACACAACTAACCACCTCCCCACTTTCACTTTTGTTTTCATGACCAAGCAAATTTGAACATCTCATTTCCCATTTAAGTATACATTTATATACGTACATATATAACACGGGGAACATTTTCTTATTGTCTTCCCGTCAAAATACAAA
>WJFB01003244.1:0-14058 GCA_009870185.1 Pygmarrhopalites habei | reverse complement strand
TTACAAAAAAAATTCCTCATACAGAATTGGATGGACTGGTAGGGTTGTACTGGAGAGAGTGGGGGAGTAGGGAAATGTTGTTATAGTACGTAGGCAGGTATTTTCCATGTAGAGAAAGTTTCACCCACCCACTAAAACTGGCCGACGGGGAAGGGGAGGAAGAAGTGAGAGTGAAGGGAATGGGAAATTGTAGGGAAACATGCAGGAGTCTCCAACATAACAGTTGATCGATAAAGTGGCAGTGCACAGGTGTACGAAGGTGAATCATGTGTGTGTGTGTGTGTGTACTGACAACAAACTAACTGCCCTGCTACTGGAGTACAGCTGCCGTTAAATCGCCAATACTCTTCCCTTCCCTCTAGTCTCCATCCAAGTTGAGTCATGACTACAACAACAAACGTACAGAGCGTGTGAGTAACTACAGGCCACAACCAAGTCAGCTAGCAACCAAAAATGTGCGGAACTGTGTCACTTTCTCTCCATTCCTGATCCCACTCGTCATCACCACCACCAGGAACAGTCAAGCAACACAAAGTTTTCCATTTCCCGAGTGAACAGGGAGTGAGTGAGAGTGAGGGTCAATTGAAAAGTGAACGTATATAGGAGACAAGGGGAGTACTTGAACATTTGATTGTGGTGAAAGTCTCTACTACTCACTATTTTAGACTCATCGTATACACAATCGTCAGTTCTTCTAATTGAATTGACAACTACCATTTGCATACACACAGTTGACATTTCCTGAGTGGTCAATTGTAAAATTTGTGGAAAAGTCAAGAATATTTCACTTTGTACTTTCTGAAGGTGTGATTGGTGAGGATGAGAAAGGGATGGATGGTGTAATTTCTGATGGGGAAAAGTGACAAGGGAGAACAAGTATGAAGACTTGGTTACACGAGTAGACATCGCTGGAAAGTCAAGTAATAACTGACTTTGTGTGAGTGTGAGTGTACGAGTTGTGAAAAATTGTGAAAATTTGATTTATGAGTGCAAGTTGAATTGTGGAACATCGAAAGACAGTATTTAAGTATATAGGTACTGTGGATCGAGCGGCCATGGGAGAATGATGTGGCTTTAGTTGTGCCTGAAAGAGAGAGAGATAGAGAGAAATTGATTTATTTTATTTACGTTAAATGAAGAGCAGAGGTGAGGGTGGGTGGAAAGAGATAAAATGGAAAAGTACGAACCATTAGGAGTTGTGGGAGAGGGGTGAGTTCAGCATATTTACATATGATGACAGAATTTGTTGACATGTGGATTTTTGAAAGATTTTTGTTACACATTTGAACCACTTTAGAATGTAATTTTGCAAGTGTGTGCAGGAAGTACATACACACGCACCCCTATGGCATTTTCTAACTTGACACACTATACTCTTGAAATAATTCAAAAATCAAATGTAATCTTAATATTGTATGGTGTAAAGGTCCTATGGTGTCGTTCTGAAGTGTCGTTGTCGTGATAATGGAAGGATAGTTGCCATAAAAAAATTCATTGACTCTGAGGATGATCAGAATGTCCGGAAGATTGCATTGAGGGAAATCAAAATATTACGCGTGAGTTCTTTTTTATTGAATATTCAATTCAATTTTTAATTCTGTGTTTGTTCCTACAAAAATCAAGGTGAGGAAATGGAGTTTGATGTTGAAATGGTACACTTGAGGACAAGTCATGGTGATGGATTGTGTGTGTGACGTGTGTGTGTGTGCATAGTGTTTAGAACACTAGACAGGTTAAAGACTTCAAATTGAGTCAGGGATGAACATCCTCCTACCATTACCTTTCCCTTGTCGATACAATTCAATACATTCATGTATCATAATACCATTGTCCACTTGGGACTTTGAGTGGTACGGAAGGAGAAGAAGAGACTTTTCTTGTACATAGCAAAAGGATGGAGACTGGAATGAGGAAGTGACTGGATGTGAATGTGCACAGGTCGCGAAGAGAAGAAGACAGCCGCCGTTGTTTGTTCAGACGATGGATCTCTTTACAACTGGGAGTATTCATGACGAGAAAATTCTTTCACCCTCCACACACACTCACTCTCTCTCAGTCGTACCATCCTACACCATGTTTGATGACATGACACCTTCTTCGCCCTCTTCCTCATAACCAAACAATTCAAACTGATAGGTTATCCCCATGTACATTCTATGGAGAAAGTTTCTCTCTCTCTCTCTCTCTCTCTATTTGTCCATAACAATACATCATGACTACTAGTAGATGTAGTGACTGTGTGTGTGACTATGTGTGTGTGTACCTACACACACATTATCATGCAGACAGACTATCAGTCTCTCCCTGGGTGATCAACACAAGCCACAAACAACAACCGATTGATTGGTTGTGTTCCACACTTTTCCCCGACTCTCCCAATATCGACGACAGAGTCAGTGTGTGTGTGTGTGCCGTCTTCATATTTTTCGTTCCATGTTTTATATTCTACTCTTGTAGAAATGTGTGTACAGACACCGGGGGGAAAGTACGGGAAAAGCTTTCTCCTTTCTTGAAGGAGTAGAGGTGGCTGAACTCTCCAGTGGCTGGATGATGTGTTTTTCCATATTGTTGTTGGTATAAATAAAGAGTCAAGACGTGGGTATGAAACTGAGTGCTGTATGCATATTCTATACAGGAGCAGGAGGAGGAGGAGACCTTTTCTTGACCGATTATTGTATTGGCAATGATTTCAAAATCTCGATTAATTATGTTCCACCTGTCACACTCTAGGAACAATATAATGCAGTGGGGGTTTTCCTGAAAATTTCAAATCCAGACAATACAACGAGTTGGGTGTGTGTGTGATGGAAATGTCCATTCCTCGACAATGAAATACATACAGAGTGGCGTGTAGTCTTCTGTCCGGAACAATCATTTCTAAATGTCCTTCTTGACAATGTGTGACAGGGAGGAGGGGAGGGGACAGGGAAAGTTGCGTAAAGTACAACGTTGACATCATCCAATCTAATACTATGTGTTATATTTCTTATTTTTTATCATGATTACTAATGGAATTATTAAGATGCTACCGAATCCAATCTTAACTTTGAATATCTTGGCTATGTCTTTTAAGACACTCACCAAAAATATTTCTATTGATTTATTTTTGCAGAAACTGCGACATGAAAATTTGGTGAACCTCATTGAGGTATGTATGTACATTATTATAATATTAATCCTACTACCTTCTGTGAGTGATAGATACATTGAAATTATATTTTAATTCATAATTTGATTCAAATTTATTTTTTAAAAAAAACACAACGTAGGTATTCCGTCGGAGAAAGCATATTTATTTGGTATTCGAGTTCATCGAGTACACACTTCTGGACCAACTGGAACAAAAATCTCACGGACTGGATGAAGAAACTTGTCGCAAGTATATCTTTCAAATTCTGAGGGGACTTGGATTCTGCCATGAGAATAATGTGAGTTCAAACAAACACAATAATCTAAAATTCTAAGCTACTAAATCCGAGTTTTCTTACATCTCACCGGAAATGAAAAAAAGACGTTGTACATTTTTTCCTCGTACAGATATAGAATTATCTCACAATACATGTACCTACTTATATTATTCCCTGGACAAAAAGTCATCCTAATAATAAACTAGGGATATGAACAGACCAGTTCAATAATATATAAAAAATATTACACGATGACTTGAGTTACTCAGTGAGAGAGAAAGGTAATATCAAAATTTTGGTTGTTCAATGGCCTTGCACTGTTGTAGTGTAACTCAAAGTGAGGGGAGAGTACCATAAATTCATACGAGGGGAAAGGAATGCAAAAAAGTGTGTGGGTTTTTTCCACTAAAAAAAGTAGAGTTCGTGGACTTTCACATTCACAAACTACGAAAAGAACAAAGCAAAGGAAAAAAAGAAAGGAAGAAGAGGGGAAAAATGTAGTGGCTGCCACACTGAGGAAAAATAAATAATCATAACGTTTCCTGTGCTGACTCTCTCGCTCTCACTTTCTCTTCCCTGCTACTCTTTGCGGTACAGCGTGGTGTATTATTTAGCACGCCATTTTTACATCAATCTGATAAAAAATTAGCTGTAATGGCCTTGCACACATGTATAATGTGAGTATATTAAGCTACTCTCAGCTCTCAGTCAATCAGATTTAGTGCTCAGTATATAGTCTACATACCCAAAACTGTACACACACTTTCTCTTACACACACATACATGTGAGACTCACATTGTGAGCGTATGTAGTTCACAGTCTATTTGGGTTTACTTTCTCCGTCTTTTGAATAGTCCTTCTTCATTTGCTTCCAAAATTTTCTTGTATATTTTCATTGAACGGTGTGAAAGTTGAGGAGGAAAAGAAGAAAATACAATGCACTATTTCACCCCAGAATAAAGTCTCCTTCTCCTTGATTTCCTTCCATTTGTCATGATCTTATCATTATACATACTGTGAGTCATACGGAGAATACTAATTTACCCGACTGTTATGCAGCATAATTTATGCTCGTCCCTTTGGTCAAATTATGCATTTGGATTTTTTTCCTTGGGAGGAAGGCAGGACGAAAACAAGAGCAACAGTCGAAAATGAACTTTAATTGGGTCAACCAAGTGAATGAAAGGAAGGAGTGAAAGTGGAGAAAACCCAAAATCCGTCTTTATATCCTTTTGTGAATGGCACAGGCAAATACACATTATCAAAATATTGAGATTGAGGATAATTTCTTTTTCGTAAGAGGAAGTAAACGAAGAAAATGTGATAGTACTTGTTTAGCGAATAATTATTATGATTATTTCACTATCATATGATGACTCAGTAGTCTTACTACAATCTTTTCCCTGGACAGTCACACACACACGACATGAAATGCGTATAGATTTTTTTGACCATGCAAAATATTCATACACTAACTACACTTATTCTAACGTACTCTGTCGTCTGCAATTATCCACAGTCGTCTTTACCCTCCACCACACTGGGTCCAAACCAATTGACGTGTGTGTGTGTTTTAAATATTTACACTACCCTTCCTTTTCCACTAGCTAGTCCTGTTCTCCTTACATCCTCGACCGTTGACCTCCATGACAAGCTGTAACCATTAGGACAAAGAAAGAAAACATGCGTACAGTTGGGTGATTGAAAGAAGAAAAGTATTGATATGAAGTTTACACTTTGATTCATAAATTCTTGCAGATAATTCATCGCGATGTGAAGCCAGAGAATAGTGAGAAAAATCCTAATAATAAAATTAATTTTTTCCAATTTAATTAGTATTTTGTTCAATATTTAATTAATAATAATTTGTTTTTCTAAATCAAGTCCTGGTGTCAAAAAGTGGGATTGTGAAGCTATGTGACTTTGGATTTGCTCGTAACCTTTGTGGCCCAGGAGATGTGTACACAGACTACGTGGCCACTCGCTGGTATTTTATAAAAACTACTACTAACTACTATAAAATATTTGTTGTACGCTGTAAGGACAGTCTTTTCCAGGAGATTATTGTTGTTGACATGAAAGTAATGTGTGTGTACTGGAGTTTGGTTCATTCCTAACATTTTTCTTGGGAATGTTCCTTCATGATTCCCAAGTTTGGGGAAATCCGGGAATTAATGACGATATAATACGATATTCTCTCTCATGCTTATTATATTATAATACAGGTACCGAGCACCAGAGTTACTGGTTGGCGATGTCGCTTATGGAAAGTAAGAGAAAGTTCCACCTCCTCCACCTTTTTTCCTTTTCTATCATGAGTTTTCGTCAATCGACTGTGCGTGGTTCAGTTTCTATCCTTTTTTTCAAAAAACTTCATTTTTATTCATAGCCTTTACTTTTGAGTGTGGGGCAAGTACATTTCAAGGGTAAACAAATATTCGCATTGTGTGGCTTTGTACTATGTACTATGATCACAAAATTTTCTTTCTCCTACTACTACAAAAGAATTTTCATGAGCTGATAATCAAATTTTTTTTTGCTAAAATTAAATTTATGTGTATGCAGTATGCAGTAAATGAAAGAAGATTTTTTGTGTATTATGTAAATGCAGTGGCACACAATACTGAGATATTTTCTGTGGTAGTCAAGTCGGCTGCAGGTTTTCCTTATTTTATTTTGATTTCATAATGACGTTTGTCGTCTACGGGGGATACCACTGCACAAATATATAAATAGACTTATAATAGAAATATGGAAGACTCCTGTCATGTGGAGAAAACAATGAGATAATAATAATCTTTTTGTTGCTGACTTGAAGGGAGGTGGACATATGGGCTCTTGGATGCCTCGCAGCAGAGATGATGACGGGAGAGCCTCTGTTCCCGGGTGACTCCGATATTGACCAACTATTCCTCATCTTGAAATTTTTCGGGGGTGAGTGAGAGTTATTAATAAACGACCAAAATTGTGTGAGGATTTTCGTCCAACTTTCTCTAGTTTGTTGTTGACGTCTTGTGAACAACTTTCAAATGAAAGTCATTGTTGTTGTCAAAACTTTCATCAGTATCATCATTGTCGTATTTAGACATTCTTGTCCATTAGGAGAAAAAATAAGGAAATTACATCGTTGGTTATTGATTGGCCATTGACCTTCATTTTGTACAGTCAACAACAAAGTAGGATTTTGAAGAGGATTTTTCACAGACACAGACACAAAAACCGAGCGGTCAACCACCAATTCTTCTCCCTGGATATATGAATTGTGTGTGTGTGTGTTGAAGTGTTCTCACGACATTGCAAATCATAGTTCTATAATCAATGCATATGAAATGAACTGATGAAAAATATCGAAAAAAGCTACAAATCAGTTTTGTACATAAATATTAAGTAACGGTGTGGCCGTCGTCCTTGGATGTTTCATAAACGAAGCTACTATGTAGAAAGAAATGACAGAGGAGGATTTTGGACAATGAAAAAATAGAAATAGTCGGACTGTACCCCTCCCTATTCGTGTATAACTTAACGGTAGGTAGTCTACTTTTCCTAGGTGGGTGTAATAGAGTAGGTGAAAGGAACTACGTGTCGGTGGAGGTACGAACAGAAAATGTTGTCGGACCAACTAAGTAGGACGTTCGTTATACATGAAATGAGTATTACCTACTTATATGAATGAAGACTAGTTATTAAATATTTTTAATGATTTTGGTACTCACAGTAAATAAAATTTTTTATTGTTTTTTTCCCAGGACGATTAGCAAAAAGGCACCTGAGCATCATGGCTAGGAATTCTGCTTTCCGTGGTTTCCAGTACCCGAAATCCCGTCATGGGTCTACAACGTCCAATGGTTCAAGTAAATTCAAGTTTACTGAGCAACCTCGGAGTGGATCCAAATTGTCCGTTTTCTCCATAATGTTCCCGTCCTGGTCAGATGAAGCTGTAGTCTTCCTAACACTTTGCCTGGAACCGGAGCCTTCATCCCGACCAACTACTGCTGGTCTTTTACGACTGCCTTATTTTGTCCATGATAACTTTCCGACCAGGTTAGTCAATGACCGATGACTTGTGTGGACTAAACAACTACATTTTCACAAAATGAAAGTTTTATCGATTGTTTGTTTTGTAAAATGAAGGTTTTTAGCAGAACTCAATCAAAAGTTACAACAGGAAGGGAGGGCCCCCATCAAAACATTTTCAAAGAATAAGCCACAAAGGATTGCTAATGTGAGTCCTTCGGTACCCTTACCTCCAAAACATATTCAGTCCTCACACCCAATACTCCTTCGAAATGTTTCGGTGGATGAGACACCAACCTTGAAATTACTTCAAAGCCAAAATACAAGTACAGTGACAACAAATGCCAGTACATCCTCGTCCATGTCACTCAATCGACAACAAACTTTCATTGTTGACAAAATACCCAATGGTAGTAGAGTTTCAAAACCAATCATGGGGATGGAGTCTAGAATCCCAAGGAAATTATCAGATGAGACTTCAGTATCCACTCATGGTCCTGGATCCCTCCCTTCAGCCAAAACATTCAGTCTCTCTGAAGTGTCATCATCAACATCCAATGTCCAAATCCCATGTCAGATTAATAATTTTCAAATACAATCAACCCCAGTGCAACAACAACAACATGAAAATAGGAGATTCTCAATGAGTAAAAAATATTCAGAACAAGCTGAAGATGTGGGGATGAGTAATCGGGGAACAACAACAACAGTTGATGGACTGAACATGCATCTGAATATTAATAATAATAATAACAATAATAATAATAATAATCGACAACTGCCTGTGACCACACACAATCTACAATTCTTGGGGTCAAATATGTTTGTGGCTAGCAATGCACCCGTCCCAGTCACCCACGTAAGGTCACCTAATAATCAAATAATAATTAATAATGTGTCTTCATCCCATTCGTCATTGGGCCAAAAGAAGACATCACCCAAAAAATCCAATTTTTACTCTCAGTCCAATAATAAACCCATTGCCTTTGGTTCATCCGTCAATAATAAGGAATCCTTTCTTCCGAGAATGAAAGTTGTCGATGATAATAATTCGTCCTTTCCCTTCTTTGCACTAGGTATTAAAAACTTAAACATTTATAAATTAAATTAATTATTACTCAATACGGTAAATCTTTTCACATTTATAAAAAATCATTTCTCGGCTTATTTATTTATAAATAAGCCCTCGGGGTTATATGAGAGGATTAAAATTTCATTGTTTTTCTTTTCCTCAGGCAGTCCATCAAAACCTGGAACAAGCACAACTCGAAGCAGGGAAAAATGGGACTCATCCACATTGAGTCGGAAACCTAGTACGACTGGAATTCATCTAAATGAGAGTGTTAATGAGGTGGGAAAATGTTTAACATTGACTCTTAGTTTGAATTCCACAACCAGGGAAAAATTCCTCTCGAGAACTTCAAGTTTATTTGTAGAGAAAGCTTCTCATAAAAGTTAAGAATATATGCGTATGCTACTAAATATTATACCTATGTAGTACAGTAGGCCTTTTGTATGATCCTTCGAAAAAGCATTATTGCGTTACCCACAATCAAATCAATTCCTTTTATACTAATGACGTGTCACTATATTGTTGTGTGTCTTTGTCTATTTTGTTCCTTTACAGCGTACAGAAGCCCCCTCTCCAAAAAGTACATTGCCATTCATGTGATGTGTCCCTGTTTCGGTTTATATATCCTGTTTAAAATAAATTTAAAGTTTTCAAAAATTACAACAAACCCTCTTTGTATAGTATTAATTTGATGAGTGTTCATGCATTCTGGCTAGATTGAGGTAAATAAATTCAAAGCAAAGCATAATATGTAGACTATTGTGATATAATGTTTTAGAAAACATATATAAATCATTTATAATAAATGTATGAAGGGAGAAAGCACTTTCCCTACTATGTGATTTGTACATTCCCATAAATTTCAAAATAACATGAATAATTTATTCGGTATAGGTATGTCTATCAAAATATTTAATAATAATAAATTATTATTATTTATTATAAATCAACAATAAGTAAGGATACCTTATTTAAAAAGGATTTCAATAGATAAACAGTTGCCATTATTGGCAATAATTCATTCATCATACTATTTGAAAGTATTAGATTAATAATGAGAGAGAGAAACACACACAATAATTCATCGTATAGTGACGACAACAACAAAATGACAAGATATTATTATCTTGTGAAGGGGAGGAAAACAATAACATATGACTGATTGTGTCGTGGACCATGACGTAAATGAAAATGTCATTGTTATTCAAGAAAAGACAGGAATAAAATTGGATCCACAAGAAATCAAAATTATTGAAAAATAAAATGCAGCCAACATATTAATTAATCGCTATCACTATCACGTTTTCTCAATGGTATAACAACAAGAGAATTTCTAATAGGCTTCCCTTTCTGTTGAAACCATCGACCTAATCGATGTTCTTCCCCTACGCCGACAATTAAAAATTCACCATTCTTAGAAAATTCTATACAGTTTACCCAACCAGGGCAAGGCACATTGAAAACTTGGATTAACGACTTGAATTTGTCCCCACATTTCCAAAGTCGGACATAGCCATCGGAAGAACCAGAGGCGACCAAATCAGTATTGATACAGGATGAGATTGCAGATATCCAACGAGGATGCTCACCATCCATTCCATGTGCTTTCTCTATTGTGACTAAAGGTTTTTTTCTATTCACATTCCATAAAGAAATTGACCCATCATCAGAGGCAGATATAAAATTCTCTTCATTGATTAACTTGACAGAATCAATGTTTCCATTTGGATTGCCATTGTACACGAGTTGGGATTCTTCAACAATTTTCCAAACACGTATCGACCCATCCCGTCCTCCAGTTGAGATGGCTCGTTCTCGATTTAGTGCATCTAGTGATGTCACCTACAAATTCAAATAAATTATACAAACGGTTATTTTTCAATGTGTAAAATGCATTATATTGAATACACATTTTCATTTTAACAACGAAAAGGCAAAAACATTACATCACTACAATACTTACACAATCTTGATGACCAAATAAAGTTTCAACATAACTCATTTCGTCCAATGACCAAATTCTAACAGTTCTGTCATCCGAACAAGAGTAGAGAGTATGAGTTTTTCTTCGGAATACAAGTCCTCGAATAGCTTTACGATGGCCTACACAAAAGAAATTCAATTTTAATTATAAATCAATCTTAAAACATGTTTTCAATAAAAGAACAAAAATAGTATTTACTTAGTTATACCTTTAAAAATATGTATTCGCTGTAATGTGTCAGGATTCCAAATTACAATTTTATTATCTATATCTCCAGTGGCGAGAAATTTACCATCACTTGAAATAGACATACAAGTAATAGTAGAGGAATGGGTAGAATTTGAAGTCTTGTCCACAGGTACGACAACATTTCCTCTCTTCTTGGCCTTCTTCTTAGACAGTTTCTCTAGACGTTTCACCATATTGACTTTTTTTCCCTCACTCAGTGACCACTTGTACAAATGTCCATTTTTACAACCAGAAAAAACAAATTGTTCATCTGGATGAATTGCTAAACACGTCACTGACTTTTTTAAATGCTTGGGACACTTTAAATCTTGAATTTGATCTTCAGTGGGTGTTTGTAGTCCATCCGCAACAAGTCTTTTCAACCGTCCTTCTGCCTCTAAAACGTCTTCTTGTAATCTTTTACTCACAGCCTCCTCATCAACTTGAGCGTCTTCAGCTCTCTGCTTTTCTTCTCGTTCAATTTCTTCCAAGTATAATTTTGCCAGTCGAACCTTTTTCTCCTGTGCTGTCTCCACATCTTCCTCATCCAACAAAATTTGATCATTTCTATCCTCAATGTCCGATTCTTCAGATCCACTTGAAATCTCTTCATCAAATTTTGGCTTCTTGCCCGACTTGAATCCCCCATTACTAAGATTCTTTTGACTGCTGTTATTATTATTTTGTTGCTGAAATTTTCTTTTTTGACTTCCAAATTTGTTGGGTCTTACTACTCGTTTCTTGGCATCTGTATTACCAAGTTTATTGCCCCCTTCTTTTTTCCGTATGAAGAAGGGCATCCTTAAAAGTGGTAGTACACTTAACTATCAAACTCAAAAATACGAACAAAACTGTGACTCGCTTCGTAGGACCACTTTAGTCGTGTTTCCAAAATTTTTTGTCCCATGTGCTGGCTTCGTATCTCCGCTCTCTCACTACTCGCACCCCTTAGTTTCCCCTAACACGTATCGACGACGATAATAATAAACTTTTTTAAAAAATTGTGTAATATAATTTTCTTAATCCTACTTAACCTACATATATAGTATATAATATTCGCGTGCTTATTTTGGCAGGTAATTAATTAATTATGAAGAATATAATGGAATTATTCAGCGGCTGCAACGTCCCCTCTGAGGGCTTGAACAAGTGGGTCTAATGTGTCCTCCAAAGTGAGTAGATATCCTGTATTTGCTGAATTTCTGGCAATCAATGTGATGACAATTGGCATCTTATTTAGCTGAATGACCTAGAATTGACCCAAAGTTGATGTTACACAGGACGATCACAATGGTTAGTTAGATGTGAGTTGCTTTTACAGTTTTGTAGTTTAACAACAAATTGTGTGTCTTACCTGGTAGTTTTCATACATCGAAATGATCTTGGTATTTTTACCCATCCCTAATTTACTCGCTTGATCTGTTGCATTAGCAAACGAAGACAAAAAATTCATTCGAAGTGCAAGTTCTGGAACTGACTCTGCGTTCACTAAAAAAATGAAAAATGTGTGTCAAAATACTTAGGACGTTAATTTTGTACATGTTCTGATTTTTTACTTTATTTATAATCAGTTCACCTTTCAAAATTGGAACTCCATCTCTATCCGTAATCAAAATTGCGTATAGACCGTCAACACTAAAAAAATGACAACAAATTAGCTAAAGATTATAGATATTTTGTCAAAGTATTTTTAGACGAGTCAGAATGATTACCTCGAGAGAATTTGCATCAGATTATGTTTGAGACTGTCTGCCATTCTTTGGCCTCTCAATGAACCGGACTTGTATTTTTCTTGACCCCGTAATTGAGGTTATTAAAAGACTTTTAATAAAGTTAATCTCAACTTTTATGTATGAAGGGAGGGAATGAACATTTCAAACCTTAGTCATGCGGGCAAAGGTTTCTCTCTCTCTCTCTCTCTAATCTCTACACACAC
Source organism: Pygmarrhopalites habei (assembly GCA_009870185.1). Lineage (NCBI taxonomy): Eukaryota > Metazoa > Arthropoda > Collembola > Symphypleona > Arrhopalitidae > Pygmarrhopalites > Pygmarrhopalites habei. The sequence continues at coordinate 1,416 of WJFB01003244.1, read as the reverse complement.
AGAGTTGTCTGCAACTTTAACATCAATTAAAACAGTCAAAATGATTGTTGTATATGATGCCCAACATTAGAATTGATGAAGGCACTCTTTGGAAGTGTGAAATTGAAAGAATTACGAAGATTGGTTCATAAATGACTGTGTTATTTCTTTGTGACCGAGGGTTGTCACAGTCATCTCATATTGACCCGAGGAGGTCATGCCCATCAAAATGGGACAAAACGTGTCTTTGAACCTATACCTAAAATGTCATTTAGACTCACTTTAAAAAAAGTCCGGAATAATTCTGACAACTTTTGTCCCAAACCTCGTTGACACCCTTTCACCTGTGGAGGTCGAGTCCATCCAAGAATCGATTCACTCATTGGTGGTCTATGAATGGGACAGAATTTGGAACCTTATGTCAAAACTCCCATCAAAATCCGCCCATAAATGAATGCTGTGGCCGGGGACATACAATTCGACCCCTCATTTACATTTTGGTCACCCCTGTCTGTCCAAGTGACGCCAGGTTGTCAAACTCAACTCGAATTTCGAGTTTCGAAATGTCTAGTTAGACCTCCCCAGTAACCTTTTTAGGCGTAATTGTGAAAATTTGAAGACATGAATTTGTTCTTGTTGAAAAATTTTGCGATCACAGTGATAGATCTTGACTTGCTGAACAAGATTAAATGTCCATATTTTTTTGACTGAACGTTTGACCAATAAAATGGACTTTGCAAACTGAGCTGCCCTGATGACCCCTTAAGCTCTAAAAATCTGAAAAAATTTACAGTGACACAATTAGACGCTACTTAAAGTTGTCAATTGGGTCATAGTGACGTCTTGCTCTCACTTACTTTCACTTTCGTTAGTGCAACTAAATGATAAGTTTGACATGTTGTGCAGGTCAAATGTGTCCACATAACACTACGGTCGAAATGAGAACATTAAGTGGCATCTATTTGGCTATCACTGTGAATTTGTTCAGATTTTTAGAGCTTAAGGGGTCATCAGGGCAGGTCACTTTGCAAAGTCCCTTTTATTGAACGAACAGGAGGTCAAAAAAATATTTCCAACATAGAGTCCAGTTCAGCAGGTCAAGATCTATCAATCTGTCACCTCAGATCAGTAAGATAATGTAAGGACTCAACAGGAAGTGACTTAAGGTCTCAACGTCGTTTGCTTCCTCCCCTTCCCTCGTAGTTATCCCTGCTGGAGATGCCCTTTGAATACATGGAGGTAAACGACAGTTCAGCAAGGTACCCTTGCAACTTGGAAGGAAATACAACTGAATCATACAATTTTGAATCTGTTATCTTCCGGACTCAATTTCTGAATTGAGTTAGGTCCCCGACAGACGAGAAATATGACATTTTGAAAGGGATTTTAGCCAAAGCCAAGTCAACTTCATCCAGTCGGACATAAAACTCAAATTGT
>WJFB01003243.1:0-14060 GCA_009870185.1 Pygmarrhopalites habei | reverse complement strand
ACACACACACACAGTGAGTCAGACTTGTGGAGAAAACAATTTTCTCCACTGTATTTATTTCCTGGATTTTGAAGACACCTCTTCAAATATGAATGAAGGAGTCCTCCTGTGCACCCATCATTATCACATTGAGAAAAGGGGAGACAAAGGAAGAGAGAGGGAGTGGAATTTCCCCATTATATTTTAATCCGGGACAATCAGGGAGAGAGGGGGGGAGACTATGGGAAAATTGATATTTGTGTGTTTTTCTGTCTTTATGGAAATTTACCAACCCACACACACACAGGACACGGGATAGGAGAAGTGAAAGACGGAAAGGTCCAATTTTACGTGTGCATTCATCATATTTCCTGTTTCCACTTGTGCTTATGCTTGTGTGTGTAGAGCATATTGGATATATACCTTTCATGAAAATTGATTGTACTGGAACGTAGGTAGTGGATGAAAATACAGGAGGGAAGTTGGCCAGAAAGAGAGAGAGAGTGAGTGTCTGTGTGTGGAGGAAGCTACTCCAAAATGTATATGAATGGTTGTTCGGAGATTAAGTTAGGATGCGACTGGAGTGTAGAGTACAAAGTGAAGTAAATTCTCCTATCCAAGCTCTTCTCCTGTTTTCTAATGTTTTCCAAATGGATTCCACTACCATCGTGTACTGGAGTGTGTGTGTGTGAGTGAGAGAGTATGTGTAGGACTCTCTCTTGAAAAACATCTCAATGTCCAAAGGCAAAGGAGTTGGGGGAGGAGGAGGAGGAAATAAAATTAAAGGAATGTATTGAAAAAGGAATCGTAGTCACAGAGAGAGACACACAGACAGAAAAGAGTCGGTATTCGGATGAGACTGTGTGTCTGTGTGTAAAAGGGCATGTGAGATGGAGGGAAAGGTATGTAGGTATAGAGAGAGAGTGTGTATTGTTGGTATTAGAGAAACCACGGGAGTGTGAGCGGAACTTCGACTGGATTCCCTTGGATTCACCTAGCCTATCCTGTCATACTATTCGCTATTTACCTGTACACAACACACACACACACACACACACACTCAACCTACGTTCTAATTTCCAATCCAATTCACGAACCCCCCTACCCCTCTTGTCTTTACCCAGCACATCATACATATTTAAGTACAGGACGCTCCACACACACACACACACCAGCTACAGTATAATATTCCAGTTAAGATCTTCTAAATACATACTCTGCAGATTTGCCTCTTCCTTTTCTAATCTTTTTCCTTATAATGATGTGGAGGTGATCTTGAGAGCTGAAAATGAAGAGAGAAATAGAGAGCGATGGTGTGTTGGGAAGGATAATGGTCAAGACTGTGTAAATAATTCTTGAGTGGACGTGGGGGATATGCTAACATTTGATTTGCAATTTTGTCTCTCCCAGTCTCGTGGCGTGTGCCTTACTCAACATGTGAGTTAGTGGCAGAATGTGGAAAACAATTTGAAAGTAGACAAAATAAATATTTATATCCAAGTTGATACGGCCTTCGGTCCGAATTACTCCCTAAATAAATACATGGAATGAAAATGAGATTTCGATTGTCTTGATAATTGACAAGTGTGACAATCACAATGAGAATTACGAGGGAAAGGATGGAGGCGTAGGAGGATCATGAAAACAATATTTGTAGTTAATAGAAAAAATTGTGTGTAGATCTTTTCCCTTCAATCTACCTCTTCTTAAATTCTTCTTAGACTTTGAGGACGAAAGAGTGTTTTGTTGGATACTGTGAATTGTAAAGTGTTTGAGTAGAGGAGAGATGAGGAGGAGGAGGGATATAGAGCATTAGCTACTTGGAAGTGTGGTGAAGGGACGGTGTCTGTCGCTTATCATTTGAGCACGAGCCGTGAGCAATTATTCCACTCACACACATTTCCAACCGTTCGCCGTCTGAAAAACCTGGTTTACACCATCAGAGTCTAATGTGTAGCCTCAGTAATAAGGAGAAGAGGGATCACACACACACTTCGTGTGTCTTTCCCCTCGTATCCATTAAACTTGCATCAGAAGAGAGGGAAAGACAGAGGAATCATTGTTAATAAGGATGGCTTGAGGCCAAAACCATTTGGTGGTGGTGAGTACACAAACAGATATATAGGCAAAATAATGGAAGAACAGAGAGAAAGAGAGAGAGAGAGAAATGTGCACAACTTCATGAACATGTTAACTTGGCACCCTACTATCCATATCCTCATACAGACACACACACACACACTACACACACAGGCAGTGACACAGGTAACGCTAATGTCAGTTATATCTGTGTGTGTGTTACAAAATGGAGATGGCCATGGAGGGGCGGTGAGTGTGTGTGTGTGTGTCTGTGTTGAGAAAACTGACATATACAGGATGACATTTAGTCACCCATGGAAACTATTTAGACTACACACTCCGTATTGTACAGTGTTTGTACTGTGTGTGTGCTTATGACCGACCAAACATAATTGTATACCTGTGTAATGATGAATATATGTAGAGTGTCTTTTTTGGACTCATATTTAGTCCTTTAATGTACACACTATTCTGTCTCCGTACTTTTGCACACACACACAATTTTTTCACGTACACTCATTACTCTGTATGATATGGAAGTATTCCCTTCCCCTCTCCTGTGTACTCTCGTACTTTGTGAACGGAGTGAGGAGTGTGTGTGTGTACAGTGTTAGTGAGTGTGTGTGTCTTGAATCATCATTATACACGCTGTGTGTTCTGGGGCATAATGTTGTGCTGCAGAGCAGAAGAGAGCCCTGCCCATCCTCCTCCATCCTCCTCCATCCTCAATCCTCTCTCTCTCAATATAATGTATATTAGAATATAAAATGTGTAATAATGTGAGCATTCAAATTCATTCTTCTCTCTTAATTCATCTTGTATCTCTTTGACTCATAGGAATGTGTACGAGTACGTCTGGCGTCGTGGATATTCCAGGTCACCCACAACAACAGCCTTTAAAAACTTTGTGCATTTTGTCGTACTAGGAGTATCAAGTAGTAGTACATATTAGAAAAATGTTTAACTACGGAAACGCTGCACTTGACGACGACGAACGAACGACTCTCCTCTTGAATCTCCATCCCATATCCGGTACCCACATTACACTTTAGCATTAAAGAGTAGCTACGATGTAGGATGATGATGAAAACCATGGTACCTGTACACTTGTCCCTTCTCCTCCTCCTCAATGTGTACTATGCACAGTAGAAATGTACCTAAGTATCATTATTTTTATTTGAGTGACATGTTGCATGCTACTAAGTAGAAGTTACCACGTGACACTACAGCTATTCTCCCCGTGTACGTGTGTGTGGAACTACCATCGACGACATATTTACAGGATCACCCTGTCTCTACTCTACATCTCTCATCCACATTTCCACAAAACTTTTTGAATCACCTCACATGTAAAATCCTGTGTTAGTCAAACTTTAGTTGTCCCCTTATACTTTGCAACAAAATTTTTTGTACGAAAAAGGAGGAGGAATTATTGTCCCAAAAATGTACGTCATCATCAGAGAGAGACAATCTGCAAATTCTCATGTATGTGATTCTCATGTACCCAAATCCTTCTTCTTCCATTTGTTTTTTTGCATGTCTCCAAAAAAAACGTGGAGTGTAACTAGTAATTCTTTATATTTTTGATCTACTTCTGATTATTATCTGTCATCTCACTTAACTACTATCTATCATCTGTAAAGTTTACTAGTACACATTATTTTAAGTTAATTTACACAATTTTGGAACAAATTTTCTTTGCCAGTTTTCCCCTACCTCTCATCCACTCCCCTCTCTGCTTCAGCTAACTCAAGAGCTGCCAAAGGAAATGTTAAAATATATGAGAGATTTTCTCTCCATCTCTCCTCAAAAAAAGGATGGGAGAAGATCATCTTGAAAGATATGTAACCATGAATTGTCTATATATTACTTGAGTATTGTTATAGTTAATGCTATTAACCCCTAACAGTGGAAAAAAGAGTCTTTGTGGAATGGAATAACCAAAGTACTTATGACTACTTGACTGACCTGAAGCACATCCCACCAAGTTTGTTTCATTACCCTTTTTACTTTGTTACACCATCCAAACACAGAGTGTAGTTATCCCCACTATATTACACACAGCGTATATGCATAGCGTATATACATGTATATAGTGTGTAAGTGTAGTAGTAAGTAAAGTAAAGTAGTAGGACTAAGTAAGTCGTGGAAGAAACAAGGACTCTTCTATATTCTTTCTCTCTGCGCGACTGCTCAGCCTAACATTTAACAATTTAGCATGTTGTAGAATATGGAAGGGAGGGGGAGGAGGGGGGAGAGAGGGAAAAAGAAGGAAAAAAATAATGATGTACTTTAGATTGGATTGAGTTGAAAGTTTTTGGGTTCTGCTAACTCCCCGTTCCTCAGAGTTGAGTTTTTGAGGAGTTCATACGTTCACACTAGACTTCACACGTCATCGCATGAAGATTTTTCGGCACTTGAAAAAAAGAGGAGAAGGAATGAAACTAAACGAGACGAAAGGAAGGGACGTAAAGTTCTAATAACTCGTGCTCACATCTCAACTCACACTGTGAGTCCTCCTCCTCCATGTACTCTTATGCATGTCCAATGTGGATGAGGATAGAGAGATTGAACAATGTTGAGTCGTCAGGAGGGAGGGAGGGTTTGATCCTTGCACAAGATATTAATTATAATATAATACTTATTTTCCCATCTGATATTTTCCCTCCTTCACACACACACATCTGTACTGTCCCTCAGCCTCACCCTCACACACAAGTGTAAGCAGGGATGTGTGTTTGTGTGGGTGGTTCTACTGTAGTAATTAAAGCACTATCACAGACCCCAGTCTACACTATACAGGATGATGGATAATCTGAATCAGCGGAATGAACTCTCTCGTATGATCGTAGAAACAAACGGAGGGACGGGGTTGAAGGAGGGAGGGAGAACAGAGCAAATAAAAAAAATACTGTACGGGTCAAAGAGTTTTTTAGGTTGGAAAGATTATCAAAGTCAGTAGTGTAGTAAACCATGACGGCTCTTAAAAGTTTTTTGAGCACGAATGGGGGCACAAAAATATGTTCTAACTAACTTGAGATTTCATGGCAAATTACAAAAAAAAATGTTTTTGCATCTCCCTCGTCTCTCTCTCTTCCTCCCTCCTTTTTTCCCCTGTAAATACACACATTAAGACACGTACTGTACTGTCCTGTACAGATACAGCGCTGCACTGCATTGCATGCATCCAGACCACTGTAAAACTTGGAATATTTAGGAAAGAGTAGAGAATTGAGCGCTAAATTCAGTCAAGTAGCATGGACGTGAGTAAAATTTTTACCAAGTATCAAGCAAAAAATGAGGAGGGAGGGAGGGTGTTAAAGAATATCTTATGAATGTGTATAAAAGAGAGGTATAATGTGCACACGTAAGAAGAGCAAAAGCACATTTAAAGGGAAACTTCAATGTATGCATTATGTGAATTTTAATGAAAAAAAAGATTTTCTGTAAGAGAGAGAGAGAGGAGGAGGTGTTTTGCTTCTTTTTTGCTGTAAAAAAAGATTGAGATACAGAGAGAGAGAGACGGAGAGCACACACATACAAAGGGAGGGAAGGAGAGAGAGAGAGATACAGAAAAAAACGGAACATCATCAAGGAAAGAGTGTGAAGGCACTTAGTCACTCACTCTCGTCCTTACAACATAATATAGAATATGGAAGGAAAGGGAGGGAAGGATGTGTGCGCATAATTTTACATTTTTCAAATATGAAAAAAATCTACATCTTCAAACATCAAGTGTGAATGCATTCCGCATCGGCATAACTTGTGTGTGTGTGTGTGTGTGAGAGAGAGAGAGAGATAGTATGTGTGAGCATCAAAGAACTCCTCGTGATGTCAGATGTTTTTGACAGTTTCACAGTTTCAGTACTCACGTGTCTCTTTCTTTTCTCTCTCTCTCTCTCTGTCTACGTCTACTTTACATAAATGCGTATATGGTTTAGTACGACGTCTGTGTGGAAGACGTGGAAAAAATAGGGGAGAAGACAAGGATTTTTTCAAAGTGTTTTTTTCTTGATATCATGGGAACAATGACAACGTTTTTCCTCAAAATGAATGTCGGCTAAAACATTGTACGTCCCTACCTCCTCCTCCAAACACACACAACGTCTGTCTGTCTTCTTGAGAGAGACTGTGTGTGTGTGGTGGTGTACAATGTAAAACGGTGTGTGTATACAAAACACACAATACATGCACGTATTCTAGGAACTCCACGACAGTTTACACTCTACATTTGCCACAGAGAAGAAAAGGCTAATCGTTGAGGGTTTTTAAACTTACATTTTACAAGTAAAAAAAATAGAGAAAATGATTTTTGCAAACTCACCTCTTCCTCCCCGGCGGCTGTGTTAACCGAGTCCATACTTTGACTCAAAGCACTCGGAGTATCCATTACAGTAAATCACAGGTTAAATTTTTCAGGTCAACACTGATCCCAATCAAGTAGGATCCAGAAATAAATTAATAATATATTATCTTTGATGACGACGGTTGAGGCCTCTCTCTCTCCAGGGGCCTTCTTCGTTTTCTTCTGTTTTTTTTGTATTGTCCTTGTCTGGATTTTTGTTTTCACAGATATTTTAGCTTTTGTTTCCCTCTCTCTCCTTCCTTTCCTTGGAGATTCTGATTATATGTGTGAAAAAAGAGTGAAATGACAGAGTGTGAGTGAGTGTGTGTGTGAAATTATTTTTTTTTCGTGAATATTTCCTCTTTTATTTTTTCTGCTTCTCTTCTTCTCCCTCTTCACAGGCACAATACAGTCTCAAACCCTTTTGTTGTATCTTCCTCTCTCCTGTAATTCTTCTTCTTCTTCTTGACTCCAATTACTCCGTGTAATTTTTAATTTCTGGAACCACGTGGACGTTCAATATTGGAATTTATCCCTCCTTCGTATTTGTGTTCAAAAACAAAACAGTCCAAGGGTTTTCCACAGATGAAATTCGGAGCACAATTATTTTTCTTTTGTAAATTCTGACCACACAAGAATATTCTTTTGGTCATCCACAATCACCAATGATGATTAAAAGTCCTTGAGAGACTTGTTGGTCTGATGGAGTGATGATGGATGGGACAAACCTGGAGGTTGAAAAATCATTCAGGAAATTATTGTTTAAACTCAACTGTACGAGTAAATTAAATATCAGAGTCCACTCCACACCAAACTAGCCTAGTTTGCCTGAGTACATTGTGGTCCACTCCACAAACACAAACACACAGTCACTCACACACAGACACACACGCAAACACTATTTTTTAACTGTAGCTCTGCTCTCTCTCTCTTCTCTTTTGCTGTTTTTGGGGTGGACTCACTTCACCTCTCACAATTCAGTGTCGAGAGAGAGGAACACCCTGTGCATTGCAAGGTGAAAAAAACCAAAACTGTATATAGAAATACCAACAACAATAACAACGGCAACAACCAAAGGAACACGGCACATAGTCAAATTCCCTCATTTTCCTCCACTCACCCACACTCCATTTCTACATTTAAACTCCACTGCATCCGTATTTTTAAAAAATATGGACTACTGTACACCACACTGCACAATGATCAACAATAATTAATTACACTGCTACACAATCCTCAATATTTTCTACACCTCCATCACGGACTGTGTCGTCTCCACAAAAAAATCCTAGTTGGATTTATTTTGTGGCAGGTGACAACACTCCGAATTTTTCCCCCTTCTCTCTCTCTCTATTTCCTCCTTTTGTTTTTGTGTCCCAGCGCCCTATTGTACAGTCAAATTGTGTGTGTATTTGTACTGAGGAGCAGTGTAGATAGGGGTGTGTGTGACTTTGACCAGGGAAAGGTTTTGGCAAGTGACTGAGGAGGAGTGTTGGAAAAGTTGGAGGTATTATAGTCTCTGGTCGACCATGCCGTGGCTGCTGCCTCTGACTGTCTCTCCTCCTATCCCTATTTTGCTGTTGAGTTCAATTGAGCAATTTCTTAAGCTTTGTTAACACAGGAAGATAATTTGCCCTTATATATGTGTATGTGTGTGTGTACGGAGTAGTGCAATAGGGATCGTGGTGATGGTGGTGTCTGTGTGTGTGTGGAGCCCCACATGTGAGGAGCATCATTTCATTGATCAAACATTCTCGGTGGAGAGCGAGAGAGAGAGAGTGAGGACGGAGATAGATAGATTTTTTACTTTAACCCATCCACCTCCAATTTCCATGTAGTGTCTGTGTGTGTACTTGTATGCACGTATGTCAACATATAGGGAACGGCTGACTAGCAGCCTCAGCCATGCGTTCTCTCTGTTACCTTCCTCAAAAACACACACACACACATTACATAGCCAACAGACGTGGATATGATACCATATTTATCCCGTGCGGTGTGTATTATATGTAATGTGTGTGTGTAGAATATCCTTATTTCTATTTACCTTCTTCTCTATTCTCTAGCCCCAAATTCAACAAAAATAGCAAGGATAGAGAGCAGAGTCGTCCAAATAATTTCTAAGTATCGATCTCCATATATATATACACACCTGTGTGTGTGTGGTGTACAAGTGAGGGAGAGAGACAGAGAGAGAAACAAACTTTTCACACACAATGCACCATCGCCATTATATTTGCATGTCTCAATCAATTTTAATCCATAATTTATAGGTTTAAGTTTGAGCACTACATTTAATTTATTACATTACACTACACTAGTCTTAATGTATGTATAATCTGAGTGGAGAGAGTAAAAGTAGGAAAGACGACTACTACAATCCTCACAAACTACATTAGTACATGAAATTCCTTGTCTGACCTTCTCCTCTCTTCCTCCCTCTTTCCAAGTTAGATATGGAATTGGGGGAGTGGGGGAGGGGAAGAAAGGAAAATTTTCTCATTTTGTCCAGCTTTAATGTCATTCTTCTGTACAACACTCTAATATTCTGACCAGCTACCTTCTAAACTCCTCTACATTTATTTATATAACAAAGTATTCAAGATGTACAATGAAGGAGAGGGAGAGAGGAGTACTCCTACATTTGCATATATGTACAACACATTTGAGATGCTTTAAAATGAAATTTGCACACTGGCCTCTCCACCCGATCTTATCTAGAATCTAATGTGTATATGTATGTACATCTGGATAAGTTCATTTCGTCTCGAATTGGAAACATTAAGATATAAACTTAAAAGAAAATTTTGTTTCGTTGAAAATAAAAGATACCCTTCAACGCTCTCTCTCTCTCCCTCTCTCCTTCTCTCTCTCGACATTCATTTGACTTTCTCATCATGAAATGTGGGGTCGGTGGTGGTGGAGTGAGCATTTTGATTTCAATTTATGAATAATTCAAGTAGAGTCCAAGTGACTGCGTGTCATTTCATTAATACTATAAATACCGAGTTGAATTCCACACCGTCCATGTTCCAAGCCTCATAGTCGGAGGAGGAGGAGAACAGGGTATTCTACAACTTTGTAATCAAGGATTTGAAACCTAACAGGTAGGTATCTATCCGTGTGTGTGTGTGTTTGGAGTGAAACCTTTCTTCCTCTCCAGGATTGCTCTGGACAGAATGGTAGGATAGTTTGTATTGAAATGAGGCACACAATGACTCCCTCCCTCCACTCAAACTCTGATTAAAAAAGGTTGAGACCCAAGTTACATATTAATTCCATAAATATTAAAATACTTGCCAATATTCTGACACACAAAGACTGTACACATCCACATCCATACTCTCTCTCCACACACACGAACATCCAGACAAAGCGTACATGGACTTTGTCCATGTGTACACCTACGTGTGTTGTGTGTGTGTGTGTGTGTGTGTGTGTGTGTGGTGGTAGTAGGAAGAAATTTAATGAAAAAGAAAATTATACAGATGCTGCTGCTGCTGGCTGGGAAAAATTATTACCGTATATTTTGATACACACCAACTGCCCGGTGAAGGAGGAGGTGGAGGAGGAGGAGAAACAGTTAGGGACCGTCATGATAATCTGATACACGTAATCGTAATCAAGGCACGAATTTGATGATAGGGGTAGCTATACTCTCTTTCTCTCTCTCTCCTCAAAAAACTTGCACTGCCCTAGAAATGGCAACCAACTACGACGTCCACCGTACTTTACTCTCCTAGAGAGTAAAGGACAAGCCACACGCTCTCCCCTCCCTCTTCTCTGTCCATTGTGCATGTGTTGTGTGTGTGTGTATGTTTGTGTGATTATTACTCACGAAGAACAAAAACCCTTATTTTTCACATAGTGTACACACACTGCAACATTAAACACAGGGAGAAGGAGAGAGGAGAGGGAGAACAGTAAATAGCAAACAACACACACACACCCATATACACACACACACACACACTACACACACGTAACAAAACAAGAAGGGAAAGAGCCCTGTTAAAACGGTGAAAATTGCTGAGGCTCATATTATAACCTCATATAATGTGTGTTGTGAATGCGAGAGAGTGAGTGTGTGTGTGTACATATTTACACTTTGGAAAAATATCTCATGTTTTTAAAGCGCACACACAATCCTAGCATGTGCCTTGTGTGTGTGTGTAAAATTCGGCGGAGAGAAGAGAAAGACGGGGGAAAACAGAGGAAAGGGAAGAGAGAGAGAGAGTATGGCCACTAGGAACTACCTTTGAATATTATGTGTGTTGGCTTAAAAAGCAAACATTCACGGATACGAGGGAGCAGGTTATCATCAACGGACGTGTATTATACACTGGGTACATCCATACTCTACATATATTGGTAATTTAAAGGGAATCATATAAAAGACATGTGTGTAAATATGTACATGACGTGTGTGTGTGTGTGCCCGGCACGTTTGTGTTCATATGTGGGAGACTTGTGTGTAGCACCTTTCCCTGACTTGAAGTTTTATGGTGAAGTCTGAGCAGTCGGATGTCTGGATAGATAGACAGCAGCAGTACCTGGACCCTAGCACGCGACTCCATTCTCTCCCTCTCCTCCTCCTCCTCCTCCTCTCTCATCTAAAAACCACCTCCGTTTGCCAAATGCTATGAAACAGAACGGAGAGACTAAAGGGGGAAAAAATGAAACCTACTTAAGACTCCCTGTACACACCTGGCTTTTTTGAAGGAGAACGGGGGAGGAAGGCCGGAAATCAACTTTTACAGTGAATCCTTATATATACCTTGTATACACACACACATAAGGTGTGTGTGTATATCTGTTCCCGCTTATTGAGTCACATTTTTTAAACTTCATTCATTGTTTCAAAAAATAAAAGTTCACTGTACGTATGTACTGCATGTACGTAGAGAGAGAACGGACCCTTTAAAGTCACTTTTTGACATTTGTGTGATTAATGAGTTAATCAACAGTTGTCGGACCTCATTCTCTCAACACAGGCACACACACCCTCCACACAAGCACACACACACACACAATATTATTACAGTAAACTATGTCATAGGTTAGTGTAATCAAATCACTGATTGACATTTCAAAAATTATCCGTAGAATATAAATAAATTATCCGAGAATAAATTGGGGAAAGATTAAATTACAATTTTAAATTCATACCTTGGTTCTTAACGAAGGTGGGATTGAAGGTAAATCCGTAATCCACAATCCTTGTGTATTTTTAAAATTTTGTTGTTGTTCCTTGTCAATTGTACAAGGAAATGTTAGTTTCTCTCTTGAATGTACACAAATTTTGTTGTTATACTACGTATTCGTTGTTGGTGATTCGCTTTATAAAATTATTCAAAGATGTTGACTCAGAGTGCACAATCATATATAGCTTCATCACATTGTATGATATTTTAGTATAACAATTGTTTTTTTTTTCTATTTGAATATCTTTTTTCTTCTTTTTAATTAGAGGCACCAAGTGAATTCAATCCAATGTACAATTTGGTACTGGCTGACTCGCTTTTTTTTCTTTCTCTCTCTCTTTCTTTTCACTTCTTCTCTTTAAAAACGAGTGTCTGATGTCCAAAGATTGAAGATTATAGAACAGTAGATAAAAAAGGGGGGAAATGAAGAAAGATGATGCAGTTTTAAGAAGGCAACAGAGATATATAAAAAAATTGTATAATTCCTTATATATCCAACTCTTTTTTTTCTCTTTCTCTCTCTTTTTTCTTCCTCTCGCTTTTTTTTTCTCTACGCTCTGCAAGGCAGGAAATACAGGTAGTACTTCCTCTCGAATATAGGCAGGTATATATGATATGTATTAGTTGATATGTGAATGCTTTTACTTGTTTTTTAAACAAGCATTTCACGGTCGTACCCTTTCGGTACTCCTCTTCTTCTCAGCCAAGAGGCTCTGTTTGGGATTGATGATCCTTCCTTCTGAGAGGAGAGGATAAGGTGGTGTGGGGGGGAGGGGGGGAAGTGTGGACTTTATTAAATATTACACATGGTTATCTTTACCATGTGCAATTATTTCCTTTGTGTATATATTTTATAATGAGGGACGACGATGGAGGGGGACTAGAGAGGGTGGTAAATATTTAATCCACTTGATTATTCAACGATTGAATCCTTCTCCTGCCGCTCCTGTTGTTGTTCCTGTTGTTCCTGATGAGGATGAGGAGAAGGAGGGATTAAATTAAGGGAGGGAGGGGACAGTCAGGACAAAAATTTGGGAGGATAGGGAACAACTAAGGCTTTCCTCTTTTCACCTTTCCTTCTTCACGGAAGGATTGAGTAAGGGACTGGAGGGACGAGGCAGGATTATGATGGATAAATGGGAGAAGGAGGGAAATGATCTTCTACTCAAGTTGAGTCCCAACAAACTTGATGATAATGATCCTCCCGATTTCTTCCTCTTCTTGATGTTGTCTTGAAAAAACTGATTCTCTCTCTCTCGGTGAAAGGAGGGGAAAGCGCAGTTGATTAAATTTTCGGATTCTCTTTTCCTCTTTTCTCTCTCTCTCTCTCTAGTAAATTTAATGTTGTTTCTCGTTTTTATATTTTTTGCGTGTGGAACTTTGATTCGATTCAAAACAAACTATCCTGGTTGTGTATTCTGGTGTATTTTGTGGGTGGTTGGTTACAAACTTGTATTATTTTGAAAAATAAATAAATATGTAGTATTATTATTATTATGTACGGAGTAAAAGTTGAAAAATAGTGCAGCGAGACGAGCAAGATCTGATGCCGTTCCGGCGCTCGCACGCACACTGAGCTCGTCAAGTCAAGATTGATCAACTGAAGTTGGGAGACTTATGCTGTTCCCTCATATACTCTCTTTTCTCTCTCTCTCTCTCTCTTACTACTACACACACACACCACCACCAGAGACGAGACGAAGAGAGAAACACATACACTAAGAGAGTAGTAGAGGAAAGAGAGAGAAGCAAAAAAAGAAGACGGTGAAGCGCTACACACAAACTCAGTCACTACTACACTCAAACTCTCTTTCCTCCTTCTGTGCCTCCCTGCTCCTCGTCGTCTTTGCCTTGGCTTCTCTTCTGACTGTGTCTGTATGTGTGTAGTGTGGCCAAACTGGAAACTCCACACACACACACATCCACTCTATACAGGGAAGGGAGAGTAGAGTCTCGGAAAACTTTCTCCAGAGTCGACGCTTTACTCTTCTCTCTCCCTCTCTCCAGTTTTAGCTCTCACCGTCATAAATTGTGATTGTACTCTGAGCACAAAACAGTTCTGGCAAAGGCCGAACTGGAAAGCACACACACATAGACACACACACACACACTGTATACACACACACCACCATCACCACGAAAACTCCACTCGACTCCAACTCCCAAACTCACTTTTGCAAAAGCAAAGGCAGAAATGCTTACGAGTATTTCTGAAGGAGTCCTATGTACCTACATGTATATGATGGAGTTAATGTGTACAGAGTAGCTAATGTGTACAATACCTATGAAAAGTAGCTGTCAAAATAAATTGAAATTCTGAAAACAATCTTTGGCAAATCTTTGGGGAGTAACTCAAACCAACAAATTAGCGGCATTAGAACAAGGAGTTCAAGTCCTGGAGTGTGTGGAGTAAAAAAACTTTTTAATTTAAAAATAATTTCAATAATCACTTT